>CAWYPZ010000216.1:20000-82500 GCA_963966055.1 Lathyrus aphaca | reverse complement strand
CGTCAACACATTCAATGGTGATGGAGGTACATGTACTTTATCAACATAAATTTGACACTTGTGACATGTTCTGGAGTGTTGATAGCAATCAGCTTCCATGGTAGACCAATAGTAACCTGCTCTCAATATCTTCTTTGCCATAGTATGACCACTAGAATGCGTGCCAAAGATCCCATCATGCATATCTTCCATAATCTCTGTTGCTTCCTTCTTATCCACACATCGAAGCATAGTTGAATCATGATTGCGTTTGTACAAAATCCCATTACTCAAAAAGAACTTAGCAGAAAACCTCCTCAGAAACTTCCTATCTTTGACAGATGCCCCTTCAGGGAATTCCTGAGCTTCAAGATATCTTTTCACCTCATAGAACCAAGGATTCTCCCCTGCTTCTTCAGTGTCGATCTCATTTCAGTATGCAGGCTTCTCAAATCTATCAATGGTAATCTTGGGAGCTTCATCATCCCAGCTGAAATCAAACATGGATGCCATGGTGGCTAAAGCATCTGCCAACTGATTCTCTCTCCGTGGAATATGTCCAAAGGTAATCTCTTTAAAATGTGGGATCAAAGACAACACATGCTCTCTGTAAGGAATGAGATTATCATGCTTGGTATCCCAATCTCCTTTGATCTGACTTACTACCAGGGTTGAATCTCCATACACGTCAAGGAACTGAATCTTCATATCAATGGCAGCTTTGATACCCAGGATACATGCCTCATACTCAGCCATGTTATTGGTACAATAGAAACAAAGTCTGGCAGTAATCGCGGTATGACAACCTTCAGGGGAACTGATCACAACACCAACACCATTACCAAGTGCATTTGAAGCTCCATCAAAAACCATAATCCATCGGGATCCTTGTCCAGGTCCGTCATATTGTCCAGGTTCTTTGGTAATAATCATAATATCTTCATCAGGGAACTCAAAACTCATTGACTGATAATCATCCACTGCTTGATGAGCCAAATGATCAGCCACAACACTTCCTTTAATGGCCTTCTGAGTAGTATACTGTATATCATATTCTGTCAAGATCATTTGCCATCTCGCTATTCTTCCGGAGAGAGCAGGTTTCTTGAATATGTACTTGATTGGATCCATATTCGAAATCAATAAGGTAGTATGAGTCAACATATACTGTCTTAGTCGGAGAGCAGCCCATGCCAAAGCGCAGCAAGTTTTCTCGAGCATTGAGTATCTTGTTTCACAGTCGGTAAACTTTTTGCTAAGGTAGTATATTGCCTGCTCTTTTCGACCAGACTCGTCATGTTGCCCCAATACACACCCCATTGAGTTGTCTAATACTGTTAAGTACATAATCAAGGGTCTTCCATCAACTGGTGGCATCAAAATTGGAGGTTCTAGCAGATATTTCTTGATTTCATCAAAGGCAGTCTGGCAGTCTGGCATTCATCATTCCATTCCATCACCTGGTCTTTCTTCAACAATTTGAAGATTGGCTCACAGATGGCAGTTAATTGGGAAATAAACCTTGCAATGTAATTCAAACATCCCAAGAAACCTCTAACTTCCTTCTCAGTACGGGGAACTGGCATCTCTCGTATATCTTTCACTTTTGCAGGATCTACTTCAATACCTTTTCCACTGACAATGAAACCCAGGAGCTTACCAGATCTAACTCCAAAAGTACACTTGTTTGGGTTCAATCTCAACTTGTACTTCTTCAACCTCTCAAACAATTTACGCAAATGATCAAGATGTTGTTCTTCATTCTGGGACCTGGCTATCATATCATCCACATATACCTCTATCTTATGATGAATCATATCATGAAACAAAGCCACCATAGCACGCTGATATGTTGCCCCTGCATTCTTCAAACCAAATGGCATCACCTTATAACAAAAAGTGCCCCACTGTGTAACAAATGTTGTCTTCTCCATATCTTCAGGTGCCATCTTGATCTGATTATAACCAGAGAAACCATCCATGAACGAGAATACCTTATGCTGAGCAGTATTGTCTACCAGAACATCAATATGAGGAAGTGGAAAGTCATCTTTGGGGCTGGCCTTGTTCAAATCCCTGTAGTCCACACACATACTTACCTTGCCATCTTTCTTAGGTACCGGCACCACATTTGCAACCCACTGAGGATAAGAAGTCACTGCTAAGAACCCTGCATCAAACTGTTTCATTACCTCTGCCTTAATCTTCTCTGACATTTTAGGACGCATTCGACAAACCTTCTGCTTCTTTGGACGACAATCTTCTTTCACTGGTAAACGGTGACCCACAATGTCTGTATCCAACCCTGGCATATCTTCATAAGACCAAGCAAAGATCTCCACATAGTCATGTAGCATCTGAATCAATCTGCTCTTGACACCATCCTCTAATTCAGCCCCTATCTTGACCTCTTTCCTGTTTTCTTCAGTTCCCAGATTCACAACTTCGATTGGCTCTTCATGTGGCTGTATAGCTTTCTCTTCTTGTTGTAATAACCTAGCAAGCTCTACAGGTACTTCACAATCGTCCTCATTTCCATCTTCAGCTTGATAGATCGGATTCTCGAAATTATAATTGGCAATAGTAGAACTGTTATCAACAGGATCCATAGTGGATGAGGATCTGCATTTTAGTGATGTGGGTGTGTGTAAGAACACATAGCTGATAAAACAAAAATAAAAGAAAAGAAAGACAAGGAACACAATATTTACGAAAACGAAACGTCCACTGATTTTTATTGAATGAGGTATGCAAATGAAATGACATCCCGTAACAAGCACACCATTGTGCCCTGGGTAAGGCACAAGGCTTGAGAGTTTAATTGTTCAAAAATTACAAATTTTAAAAGCAACAACACAGTAATAGTATTTACTCCTGACTAAAGGAGATAGGAATAACATCTTCAGCTTTCCAGTTGTTGAGCCCAGCACCCACAGTAGGAAAAATCCAAGCATCCAAGTTGTAGTCTTCATCATAGTCACCCACAGCATTGATCTGGTTCTTCATAATCCCCTGATTGGTGATACGAACAGCACGAGCACGACGAACAGCCTTCTGAGACTCTGCAGTGAAACCCAAACCAAACTTGTCAGACTTGTAAGGAATGTCAGGAAGCTGACCCCAAATAGTACAACCACCTTCATCCACCACAGCTCTAGCATCTTTGAGGGAGGCCATTGTTGGAGGTACTCTGGTGACCACGGGAACTTTCTTGACAACAGGAGGAGCTTCATAATCATTAACAATCCAAGGAACCACTTCAAATGTTTGACACGGAGTTTCAACATATTTGCCTTCCACTTCTAGATATTTAAAGGTGTTCACATGGCTAATCATATACCCTTCTTCTCCGTAGACAGTAACAACCTTTCCTTCTACCGGATATCTCAGCTTCTGATGTAATGTAGAGGTTACAACACCTGCCCCATGGATCCAGGGACGCCCAAGCAAACAAGAATACGACGGACGAATATCCATGACATAAAAGGTAGTATTGAAGACCTGAGAACCAACTTTGATTGGGAGATCAATTTCTCCATGCACCACTCTTCTCGAGCCATCGAAAGCCTTCACCACTATATTACTGGGCTTCAACACAGCATCTTCAGGATTAAGCTTATTCAGGACTTCTTTGGGCAACACATTCAAAGAAGAACCATTGTGTATCAATACATGTGACAGGGTAGTGCCCCTACATTCAATAGAGATATGTAGAGCCCTATTATGATCTCTCTTGGCCGGAGTCAAATCAGCATCGGAGAAACCTAACCCATTATCATAGGTCAAGTGTGCAACACAATTTTCAAACTGGTCAACGGAAATTTCACTTGGTACATGAGCAGTCTTCAGAAACTTGATCAAGGCTTTGGCATGTGCCTCAGAACACAATAGTAAAGACAACATAGAAATCTTGGAGGGAGTATGCCCCAATTGATCAACAATGTCATAATCATTCTTGCGAATGATCTTCAATACTTCTTCCATCTGCTTCGAGAGATCATCAGTAGTTGGTACATCAGTGGGTATAGGTTCAATAACAGGACCTTTGCCCCGAGCATCAGTGGTGGAGGTAGCAGTTGGAGTAACTGCATTCTTGGAGGTAACTGGAGGAGAGAAAACTCTTCCGCTTCGTGTGATCTTACTAGATCCAGCAATGTTATCAACATCAACAGGCATATCAGCTGAGGGTTCTTGCTTAACACCATGGATATAAACATCAGACCCATAATGCCAAGGCACAGCTTTATCAGAAGTATACGGAATAGGACCAGGAGTGGTAATGATCATAGGAGCCACTCTAGCTTCAGCAACAATCTTCACAGGGCCTTCGGCAGTAATTTTAATTGGACCCTTATGAGTAATCTTGACAGGACCCTTGGAGGTAATCCTCACCGGTACCTTATCAACCATATCCACCTCTTCAATCTTCGCACCTTTAGTTATATGATCAACCATACTTTCCACAGAAGATGGAGTCCTCTCAAACACTATGGTGTAATTATTCATGAGACGTTGAATTCCATCTCTCAACCTCCAGCAGCTATCCGACTTATAGGTACAATATAAACAATCTTCACGACAACCTGGAAAGAACCCAGCTTGTACTAGCTTCTTCTTGATAACAGACAATGGTGTAGTCAAATCTGCAACTGAGGAAATATGTGAATCTTCATCAAGGGCATTGACAGTCTTCTCATGATTTGGCATGGGAGCAGTGATCACATTTGGAGTACCCGGAGGGTCAAACTCAATTTCTCCCGCATCAATCATATCTTGAATTTTGTTCTTCAATACCCAGCAACTATTGGTATCATGTCCCTGACAATTCGAATGATATGCACATCGTGCATTAGGATTGTACCTGGGAGAGGTAACATTAGGATTCTGAGGAGGATCTTTCAAAGTGATAAGTTCAGCCTTCAACAAGTGTTGCAAAGCTTGGGCCATTGACATGTTGATCTTAGTGAATTGCCTTCTAACCCTCTGTTGATTTCCCTGTGGCTGCTCTGGTGTTGCAGGAGTTGGATTGGAGATATGAACTGCACTCACAGACTGATGCCTTCTATTACGATCAGGTTGACCATAAACAGCATTTGACTCTTTCTTCCCACTGGGAGGCTTCTTTGCAGCACCTGATGAAGAAGCACCCACTTGAATCTTGCCACTCCTGATACCACTTTCTATGCGCTCTCCTGTCATTATCAACTCAGTGAAGCCAGATGACGAGCTTCCAATGAGATGACTATAAAAAGGACCATTCAACGTACACATGAACATATCAACTAACTCCCTGTCAGTTAGAGGTGGTTGCACTCTTCCGGCCAAGTCTCTCCACTTCTGAGCATACTCCTTGAAGCTCTCTTTAGCACCCATAGACATGCTCTGAAGTTGCATGCGAGTAGGGGCTAAATCAGCATTGTATTGATACTACTTATAGAAGGCTTCAGCAAGATCATTCCAATCGCGGATGTTGACACTCTCCAACTGATAGTACCATTCCAATTGAGCTCCAGATAAGCTCTCTTGGAAGAAATGGATCCACAACTTTTTATCAGCAGTATGGGGTTGGATTCTCCGGACATAAGACCTCAGATGCAACTTGGGACAAGAGATACCATCATAAACAACAAAAGTAGGAACCTTGAAACCAATGGGTATAACCACCCCAGATATCAAACTCAGGTCTTCAAAATCCAGCCCAGAAGACTTCTGTAATTCCATAACATCCATTCTATCCACCAGCATCTTGAACTTGTCCTCATTAGGCTCATGATAGTAGTTAGCTTCAGAATCAGAGTCCCCCATTGTATTATGGAGACTACCTCCCTCTTTCTCAGACTCTTCAGATTCATAATCTTCAACCTGTTCTTTGGTCTTGACAGGACCTCTGAACCTTCTTCCCATGTTGATCAGGCCACCTGACCTCCTAGTCTTCTTAGTCTTCTTGGCCAGCAGTGTCTTCAATTCATCCTGCCCCTTGGACAAGTTCAGGATCAGCTCTTGGAACTGTGCATTTTGTGCCTGGAGATCCTTAACTGTTTGCTCAAGAGCCATTGCTTCAAATAAATAGCGAGAAGATAAGAAACCTGTGCACAATAAACCTGTGATGCAATGATATGATGTATTAATGCGTATGCAATGTTTTCAAGGACCGCAGGATTTAAATTTGCTTAAACAAACAAGAAGGTAAACCTTTATTAGTAATAAATTTGTTTTGCCTTTTGGGCTTACAGAAAATGAAATGCAATAAATACAAGAGATAGGGTTTTAAGTCTCCCATGGACGTTTCCTCTTTGTGTTGAGGTATGAGTTGAGATTCCGCTCCTCGTGAAGTTGCTTTGTTAGTTCCAGGATTCTTTCTTGGCTTGTTTTGTAATGAGCCTCGAAAGTATCCCTTTGCTCCTTCAACTGTATCCAGGATCTCTGTAAATCTTCCATGTCAGTAGGCATGTCTGGTGAAGGATGGTATAAGAAGTATCTCCTTCAGCAACAGGCTCCATAGTAACTGGCAGGATGGCAGTATATGGCATCATAAGAGTCTGAGCACGAGACCGTACCCATCTGAGATAAGCCTCCATAGGAATAGTGTACTTGGGTTCCAGAGTCTTGCTGTCAACCTTGTTTACTTTACCCCATGCCCGTATGAACCTTTGACGGTAACCATGCAGATCGTTGTCGTAGTCGAACACAATACCCTGAATAAGCATGTCATGAGGACCATCACTCCGAGCATAACCAAACTGACGTAGAGCTAAAGAAAGGTTGTAAGTAATGCCCCCTCTTATGCCCAGGAGTGGCACATTAGGGAACTCCCTGCAACGGTCAATGATAGTAACATTCTCCATAGATCTAGAGCACCAATGAATATCTGAATGTGAAAGTGACATAATCCTCTTGGACCACCTGAACCCTTGTTCATTCTTCATCACTGATCAAGGAAGGTGAGAAATAAACCACCTAGATAGTAGAGGTATGCAACACATCAGAGTTCCTCGTGCCTTTGTAGTACGAGTGTGAAGAGAGTGCAAGATGTCTCCAAGTAATGTAGGCACTGGATTGTGACTCAGAAATATGTTGATGGCGTGAACGTCTATGAACTGATCTGGATTGGGGAACAATACTAAGCCATAAATCAACAAGGCTAAGATCTCCTCAAAAGCATCATAACTTATAGCCTTCAAGAACACTTGAGCTTTCTCCATCAATACCTTGGCAAGAATACCGTTAACTCCACTCCTTGTTTCCAATACAATGTATGATTTCTTCAAATGTAGAACTGCAGCTATGACTTCAGGTTTAGGCTCTTTTTCCAAGCCTGTGAAGGGTTTCTGATCAAGTATAGGTATACCCAGAAGCTTGGAAAACTCCTCCATTGTAGGAACCAGCTGATAGTCGGGGAATGTGAAGCAGTGATGTTTAGGATCAAAGAACTGAAACAGGACACTCATCATGTCTTCATTGAACCCTGAGGTGACTAGATCCAGTAGATGACCATGTCTCTTGATGAACTGGGAGTTTTCAGAAACTTGAGAGACCAATTCCTTAAGCTTAGGAGGTATGCCTACAAAGTTGACCCGGATAGTATTCCTACGAGCAGAAGCCATGACCTGCAACAAAGAACAAAGATAAATCCTTTGGTCCTTGAAATGGTTAGTGAAAATGCTATGCTTATGATGCATGATGATGCTATGATGTTATGCTCAATCACAAACATGTGGCACACACAAACAAGTCACACAATAGCCCTAGGTTTAAAGGCTTGCATGAGGTTTAAAGGTAAGTACCCTCCCCTGAAGTTAGTTGGTTCATCCTGTCCTACAAAGTAACCAGGTTCTAAGGGATCTCAATATCATTGATCCTTCACAAGGGTGGTTGTTCAGTAGGCAACTTACTTGCCAACCAAAACCCTCCAAGTTTAGAATCTCAATGAGCGTAGTATCGAGTATAAACCAACTTCAGTCTTCACCAAAGCCGGTTATCTCACTACTTTCTAAAGGCCAAGATGGGATGACTAGGGTTCTAAAAGTTAGTTAGTGTATTGACAACATATGGCAGCCTCATATTATCCTCAACTTGACTTAAGGAACATAAGCACCAACCAAGAAGTCACACTAACTATGGCCACCAGATCAACCATATCGGTATACGCCGTACAGTTTCCTTGGTCTATTGCCATTTACCTAAGGTACACTAGATCCGGGTTAGGATCTTTCACACATAAGAGCACCCAACAGATAAGTATAAAGCAAACAAAGCAAACAATTTTAAAGTGATCTAATTCCTAAGGGTACCCCTCTTTTATTAAGTCCCCAGCAGAGTCGTCAGTTCTGTAACACGGTGGGAGAACTGACTTTAGTTAAATGTTGCGGATAGCAAGAGTCGCCACCGACTTTTATTTTATCCAAAATGAAAGGGCATAAAAGAACAGGAAAAACCTTAAAAGATTTTTGGGTTCGGGGGGTAAGTTATGTAAAGGGAAGGTGTTAGCACCCTTTACATCCATGGTTATCCATGGGCTCTTAGTTACTTAGCTCACTTTAAAGTGTTTTTGAAATGTGAAGTGTGTGAATAGAAATTTTCTTAAGTATTTTATAATGATCCATGTACGGATGTATATAAAACCTTTGTTTTGAAAATTGTTTGAAATGTATTGAAGTGTTTGAAATGTTTTGAAGAGTGAGCAAGTATCTAAGAGGAACCTACCCTAAGTTTAAGTCTTTCCTGTTCTTGAATCCTTTAAATGGTAAGACTATCCCTATTATTAAGGAATAGGTAGTCATTATCTTGGATGTAAGGGACAAATGAAGGGACATCTGTTATTTAGGCAACTGTGGGGTGTATAAGCAATTCGAAGGGACTTATCATCTTTATTCGAAAGGGACAAGATCATTACGAAGGCAACATTCGAAGGGACTTGATCTTTTTATCTGTTAAGGGACTAGATGATGTGAAATGAGGGACTTTGCTTTATACACCCTACTTGACCTTTTGATTAGGCAACTTGAGAGGTATCCTTAAGGAAGTGAGATGGCGATCAAAGATCGACTTACGTGTGTGAGTGTACAATTTTAAATATTTATCTTTTAAGATTAAATGATCTAAATTAATTTTTAAATACAAACATATCTTGCACTCCCTATTTTACTAACCATAACATAAAAAAAAATATTAAATATTACTACTAAATATTACATAAAGGAAACAATTACATAATAATAATAATTAAAACAAATTAAATATATAAGCAAAATAAATAATAATAAATAATTTGGGTTAGTATCAATAATAATAATAAATATCATATGAAAATAAATAAAATTAATAATAAAATAAACAAGAATATTAGCATAATAATTAAAAGTTCAATATTTATATAAACAATTATTTTTAAGATTAAGAAGAAAACATAAATAATTCATATTATATACTAATTATTATAAAGTTTTAAATTATATACATATTATAAAAATAAGGTTAATTATAAACATATTATGAAAATAAATTATATTTACAAAATTAAATTAAGAGTTTTAATTATTTTAAGCATAATCCAACAGTATTTACATATAAGAATTAAATAAACAAATTATATAAAATAAATAAATTAGAGGTCATAATTAACAAATAGAATTAATTATTTACAATTAGGGTTTATAAAATAATTAGGGTTTTAGAAAATATTAGGGTTACATGTTTAAAAAAATAAATTAGGATTAATTAATAATATACAAAAATAAATAATTTTTCTAGTGAGATTTAATTGTAAAAGAAAATGAGTTTAAATTGTAATAAAGAAAATAATAATATACACATTATATATTTTTTATTATTTAAATTTGTTTAACTATAATATAAATTAATTAAATAGAAAAATCAGAAAAAAGAATGAAAAAGCCAAAACTTACCTGGGCTGGGATTTGAACCCAGTCCCTAAGCTTTCAACCCTTAAGACCAGCACACCAACCACTGGGCCATGCGCACGCAGGTGATAGGGAGAACACTCCATTTGGTTTTGTTGTTTAATCTGGAAAAACATGGCAAAGCAAAAAGAAACAACACAAAAGGCCTGGGGGGGATTCGAACCCAGGACCTTCTCACAATACGCATGCACACTTACCATCCAGCCGGGAGGGCGCAACTGATAATATATCCATCACAATAAATAATATATTAAGTTTGTTAATTAAATGGAAAAATAAGAAAAAGTTGCTGAGCCCAGGATTCGAACACAAGCCTTCAAGCATAACACACGCATCCCTCACCACTGGGCCATACACGCATCTGTGAAATAAAACAACAAACAATTCTAAAAATATTAAACTCATTTTTGAATTTTCCAGATGGCGCCAAGAGCTTCGTCTTCCTCCTCTAGCCTTGCGTTTTTTGCTGCGAATTTCCCTACGAAATTTCCTGCGAATTTTTCAAAACCCTAAACTTGTGTTTTTCGAAACATCACACAAACCATCATGATAACCAAAATTAATGGCCCAGATCAATTGTACAAAGCTCATACATCACAGCCATGGTTTTAGAATTGATTTTAAGGTCTTAAATGTATGGTTCCCGTTTTGAACCTTCAAACCCTAATAATGGCAATCTTCAACACAGTCCATAATAATTCAATTAACCTATGCAAAAAGCTTCTAAACACCACAACAAACACAAATATATGATTAGTTTTCAATATTAATACATGAATCAACCAAATCGAAAAAATTCAAAATGTGAAAGGGATGCATTCGGTTTATGCGATTTAGGTCATGATAATGCAATGTTGCGATCCAAAATCACTCTATGAACTCCCAGGAACAAGTTGCTACCTTCAAATTGTCTTGAAAGGGCCTGAATTGTGAAATCCGAATTTGAATTTTGGTGAGTTTTTTGAATATGCAAACTCACTCTTTGAGGCTGTGAAATTCGTCCCTATGCATTGTGTTCTCTTCACATACTTATAGTGAATGAATTAGGTCAGAAAAATTGGATCATTGTATGGATATTTTTGATTTTGGAGATTGAAAAAGATTAGAACTTAAATTTCAAATATTTGTGAATGAGAACTTTCTATTTCAAGCCAATCATCATCAATGTTATATCAATTCAATCCAAATCATGTTAATGACCTACTAGAACCAAAATATATTTTAAATTTTCACATTTGATATTTTATTTAAATTTAAAATGATTTTTAATATAAAAAATCATAATAAATATATTAAATAAAATAAAATTATGAAAATATCAAATAAATTTCGTGCATGATGTCATGGAACACTTTGGGTCACAAAAAGTTCAGCCCATTTAGAAAAATTTGGTTTTAAGACCCTATTTTCCTCATAAACCACCCAAAAATTTCCCAACTTTGCAAGGGCACATATCCTTCAATTTTAATGCTATGAGGGTGTTCTTGGACTTTTTGGAAATCTTGAAGAGTCTTCTAACCAACCCCATTGGTTTCATGTCCATATCATTTACCATTCTCAAGTTATGCCCTTTTGAAGTTGTTGACTTTTTGTTGACTTTCAAAAGGACCTATAATGTCTTAGCTCATACCTTCCAAATGAAGCCTTTTTGGGCTTGGCTTGTGAGACACAAAGTTGTAGAGAATTCAATTTCCTTCAAAATGAGCTTTGGATGGGAAAAATGTGATGAAGCATGTGAAAGTTATGGCTGGTCAAAGTTTTGATGATCTGAAATATCCTTGATGAATCATGATCATCCCTTGATCAAATGATGAATTTTACTTCATATACTTGATGTTGGCAAAAAATCATGAAGTTTGACTTTGGTTTGACCACAGTTGACCTCAATTTGACTTTTTAACTGCTTTGACTGATTTTGACTTATCTGATCATCTGACTGAGCAAACCTTTGAGAAAAGTTCTGAAATTTGTCATGGGGATTCTTAAACATATATAAGATGTTATGAAGCTCACTTGAAGTCTTGGAAGTCCATTTAGCCTGATTAAAGTCAAAACCCTAGTTTGGGATGCACTGCTTAGTAGGATGCATTGTCTGAGGGAATTGTCAAATCTTCTGACTAATTGTGAACTTTGTGAACCTTGTGAACCTCATGAGAGGTCTTGTGAACCTTGTGAACCTCATGAGAGGTCTTGTGAACTTTGTGAACCTTGTGAACCTTGTGAGTCTCTTAGTACACAAAGTCTTGTTTTGTGAGGGCAAAGTTTGGGGTGCAACAGCTGCCCCTGTTCAATTTTCTAAAACCTGAGGGGTTAGATTGGTATATTTGCCAGTCGTGACCTGGAAGGTTGAAGGGGATTGAACACAAAAGCCCAAAAATTTGCACTCACCGGTGCGTAGAGTGATACTGATGACTTGTTGTATATGCTTTGAATGGGCTTAAAGATGCCATTTGGATAAAAGTTCTTCAAATATGTCTCTTGGAGGATAAAGCAGTCCAAAATATGAAGATATAGCTTTTTGGGAAGATAAACAACGGCCCAATAGTCAAGATATAGCTTTTGAGAAGATAAACGACGTCTCAAAATAGCCTTCGGGAAGATGAACGACGTCCCATGATAATGAGGTAACCTTTGGGAAGATAAACAACGGCCCAAGGTAAAGGTATAACCTTCAGGAGGATAAACAACGTCCTGAGGTATAAGGATAACTTTTGGGAGGATAAACAACGACCCAATAGTAATGATAGCTTTCAGGAGGATAAACAACGTCCTGAGGTATAAGTATAACTTTTGGGAAGATAAACAACGGCCCAAAGTCATGATAGCTTTCAGGAGGATAAACAACGTCCTGAGGAAATGGTGTAACCTTTGGGAAGATAAACAACGACCCAAGGTCATGATATGCTTTCAGGAGGATAAACAACGTCCTGAGGTATAAGAAGCTTTCAGGAGGATAAACAACGTCCTGAGGAAATGGTAGCTTTCAGGAGGATAAACAACGTCCTGAGGTATAAGAAGCTTTCAGGAGGATAAACAACATCCTGATAGTCACAAGTTGTTGATGAAGTTTGTCTGCTGGAGAATTAATCTGAAAAACAAGATTATAACATTTTGTATGATAATATTAGTTTATTCATTATGTATGCATGTATAATATGATGCACTTAAGTATTGTATTATGTATTTATGTATATGTATGTTATGGTATGATGTAAATGATGTATGTATGCATCATGCAGCCTGAGGCGTCTGGATATCTTCATATAACAATTGCTGGCCAGGGAAAATAAATCCCGATTTGTTGTTGGAGAATATGAGGAACTCGTTCTCATTTCGTTTGATAATATAGTATATATAACCTCCCGTCTTCGTTCGATAGTAAG
The DNA here is from genome assembly GCA_963966055.1 of Lathyrus aphaca. Lineage (NCBI taxonomy): Eukaryota > Viridiplantae > Streptophyta > Magnoliopsida > Fabales > Fabaceae > Lathyrus > Lathyrus aphaca. The sequence goes on along the minus strand of CAWYPZ010000216.1, from coordinate 69,218 downwards.
GTATCCATAACCTCTCGTCTTCGTTCGATAGTAAGGTATCCATAACCTCCCGTCTTCGTTTGTCGTACTCCTATTGGAAGAATAAATTCCCGATTATGCGTATGAGGATAAAAGAGATGGATATAAATTCCAGGGGAGATGTGACTCGAAGTACTTATGAAGATGGATTTGTCCTACTGGGGGTTTGTAACTGTCTTGTAGAGATGAACTGGTGAAGCTTCGTTGAAATCCTTCCTTCGTTCGTCCTTAGTAAATACTATTACTGCATTTTCATGCATTTCTGGTAAACATCAATCATATTAAACATTTATGCATTTCTGGTAAACATCAATCATATCCAAAAGCATACACACATTCAAACACAACCAATGGACGTTTCGCTTATGTAAATAGGGTAAAAGTAAATCAGGACTTAAAGATGTAATTTTATTTATATCAAAAAGTGACCTATACATAGGTAGGTTTGTACAAGGAGACAGAAATCCTAGTAAGAGGAATTTGTCATAAAGTTTTACAAAACAAAGAAAATCAGCTATGTGAGGAATAATCCTATTGAGTTTCAATTCTACTATTGCCATTATCTTCAAGTATCTCATCTTCTGCTGTCAAGACGGAAATGATTGGATTGAGCTTTATCTGTTCGAACTTGATTAAGTAGCACAACTGGTTTTAATTACATGGGTGATCCAAACGAGACATAGTCATACGCTTTAATCCCTAACGTTTGCCTGGACTGCCCTTTCAGGTTTTCAATCCACCGGGATACCCTTTTTTGCCCAAGCCGCCTTTTCAGGTTTTCGACTTGCCGGGTGTACATTCTTTTATATATATATCCCTAATTTTTGCCCAAACCTTTTTGGTTCGCCGGTGTCGCTCCCACCAAATGAGGCTAGGGTCAGATGGGGTACAGACGCGAACGGTCGGCGAAAGGAAAAAAAGAAAAGAGTCGCCAGCTAGGCATTTTTATCCCGGAGGAAAGGTAATGCTGCATAGACCTAAGAAAAGATGGATAAGACGGTTGCGAACCAGAGAGACTGAGAAAGGGGGTTGGTTACAACCTGGGAAGGTATTAGCACCCAGATTGTCCGCCGTACTCGACGGGATCCACGCTTAAAAGATTTGTGTTTTAAAGGGGTAGTGTCAGTGCAGTTTGTGTATCAAAGCTGGAAAGAATGCAAGTGTCAGTGTAAAAGAAGTGTGAAGTGTATAAGTGAAGTGTCAGTGTAAGAAACAAGTGTGAAATGCTCAAGACCATGAGGCTTAAAGAATGAGGCTGAAAAAGGGGAATATACAGAGACTTTTGTTCGATAACTGTTAAGTTATGCCTACGTATCCTCTCGTGCAATGAGGAAGTCAGAACACCATAGTTCGACTCAAAGATACTGAAAGGTAAATTGACTTGTGAACTGCTTACTTGTCTATGCTCAAGTGTATGACCTGTCTGGCTCAGGTGCTAACTGTCTTGCATTAGACGGAAGAAGCAAGTTCTCGTTTGTGAGTGAATGAGATGAGAAAAGAATCTCGGAGGAGACGATTATTGTTTGTTTTTTGTATTTTCAGTCTTTTATTGCTTTTGGAATTTTGTCATAAGTTAATGAGCTTAAGCCTAGACCAATGGGTTAGTAAACTCATCACATCCTCCCTCTGGTTAGGGGTAATGAGAATACCTTAAGTGTGAAGTCAGCATCTCACACTTAATCACCCTGATGTAGGATTAAGATCAATAACCTACTTGTGATTACTTAGATGTTTTTGTTGTTTTTGTTTAGTGTTAAGTAATGAGTTTAAGCCATAATCAAGGATTTGATGAACTCATTATACCATCCTAATAGAAGGATAATAGATGAGAACATTTAGGCTGAGGAAAACTCCTCAACTTAATCCATGATTAGGGATTAACCTCATAACAAAACAAAGCCTTTATTAGAGTGGATTTTAGTTAATTATAAGATGAAGAAGTGAGTTTTATGGTTTGTAAGACAAACATGAGGGGGACTTGTCCATTAACACTAGGGTTAGTCCTTCTTAACCAATTAAGAAAGAATTAGAACCCTGATGCAAGGCCCAAGTTACAAGCTTGATGTCTTGATGATTATTAAGTGAAATGATTAAGGGATTTAAACACATTAAGGGTTTAATACTTAGGATTAAAAGTTATACACTCCATCCTAATAGAAGGATGCAGGCATAAGCTTAATCACAAAGTCTTAAAGCCTTTAGGGTTTAGTCCCTGATTATGAGATGAGAAGAGAAGACTCAAAGATGACACAAAGGTAAAAGCTAAATGGGGGGACTAATCAAACCCTAATTGTTATCATGCTTGGTCATTCCTAGGGTTTATGAGGTTTAAGAAAGGAATCTTCAAAGAACCACCAAGGAGAGAAGCAGATGAAAGGAGGAAGGAGCAGAGAGAAGCAAAACAACTTGCTTCACTTAAGAAGACAAGTTGCTTGAAGAAAGAAAGTAAGATGAACAAGAATGAGCAAGCTCAATCCAAAACACATACAAAATGCAGCAAAGAAAGTATGGAAGAGATGAGAAGAGATTGTGAGAAATGAAGGCAAATTCACTTCTCAAAGTAACATACCACCTGAAAAGTTAGTGAAAGAGATGAAATGCAATGCAAATGAGATGAAATGGCATGATGCAAGACAAAGTCAGAAGAAAATACATGATTTTAATGATGCTAAGAGATGATACAAACATGAGGCAAGGCATGAGAATGATCAAGCAAGCATAATGATGCAAATGAGGCATGCATTGGACCATGAATGTTCATGAAAAGTTATGAAATGCAATGGACATACAACATGGCAAATGAAAGATGCAATGATCAAACATGATTCTAATATGTCCTAAGATGTCTTATGAATCAAATGAATGCACAAAATGTCATGGCAAGTCAATGGATGCAAGCAAATGAGAAATGGATGCAAAGGAAGACACAAATTAGGGTTACATGCATCATGCAAAGCAAAAATCCAAAACCAGAAGCAAACAACATGATAAAAATTTGAAAATGGGATCAAAGGAACCCTAAACCTATACAAACTCACTGCCCAAAGGAGGGGATCCAACTCTTAATCTAGTGGAAGTTATGAATTACCTAAGATTGCTAGGGTTTTAAGGTACCTTGCCAAGAAAAATGCAAAACAAATTGAAAATGCAAGATCAATTCAAATCAAATTTATCCTATAAACTACATGTTATGCAAGATGCAATGCAAAAAGAATCATCATCCAACTCTCAACGGTTAGGCAGAAATGAATTTTTGAAGTTTGACATAAAATATTGCCTTGAAATGAAATTAAATTCAATGAAAATGATCAAAAGGCATCAAGAACAAAAAAGAAATTTGGTTTGAGAGTTGGACAATGTTTCTAAGTGTTTCTAAATGCAATGTGAATTTTTTGGTGAATTTTAAATACCTAAATGCATTTTTTATTAATTAATTTCCATTAATTAATTAAAAATAAACATTTAAATGATTTAAAAATAATTTTTAATGCAAAAAATAAAAATAAAAATGTTTTTGTGTTCTGAAAATTAATTAAGTCTTTGACAAAAAATTTCAGAATTTTTTAACTATTTTTTCTATTTTTAATAAATATAAGAAATAAAATATAAAAAAAATGAAATAAAAAATGAAAAGTATGCAATATGAGTGGCTCAGATGAAAAGTTGAGAGATCCAAAGGCTGCGCGTGCAAGTCAACAAGACTAGGAGTAATCAGAATCCAAGGCCATGGTTCAAAGTTCCTAAACGCGCGCAATCTGATGGCTGAGGTTTGAAGTTGATTTAATTAATTATGATTTACTTAATTAATCAGGATTAGGGCATAATGAGTCATCTGGGCCGTTCGCAAGCACGCGGGAAACAACATCCTAGGGACAGAATTCAAAGCTGCGTAATTAAACAGGTTTAACCCTAATCAACTTCAGGCGACCGGAGATGAGCTCCGGTCGTCTTCTCCAGCAGGGCAAAACCCTAGTTTCCTCTACAGGCTACCCCAAGTCAAATTAATTGCCCAGAAACCTTCCCCTCCCCAAACTAAACCTAAATCCATCATCAAAAACCATTTATCAGCCATGAACAAAGAGAAACGAACTCAAACACATTCACGGGCAAAACTTCAGAGAGGCACAAAATATTCATTTTCACACTATTTTTAAATCTAAAAGCATCAGAGTGATCCCCATGATGTGCTCTTTCATTTTGTAACAAAAATAGCAAGCTCTGAAAAGTTGGAAGTTTGAAGCTACCTGAGGTGAAGAACTGTGAAGATGAGCTTTCCTGACCTTTCTCTTATGCAAACTGCCTCTCCTGAACCTCCTGAGCTCAATGGAATGCTTCAAAACTTTTGTTGATGGCTGATTTGCGAGTATGAGTTCTGGTGTAGCAAATTTCACAGTTGTGTTCTAAGGGGTTTCAGGCTGTTTTAATGGTGGGTTTTTGTTCCATGGAGGATGTGTGGTCCACTGGTGAAGAAAGAATTGAGGTTTGATGGCTGTATTGAGTGATTCGAAGGAGGAAAGGTTTTGACAGTTTTTGGAGTGTGCTGCAATGTGGGAGCTTATGGCTTGTGTATGGTGTGTTTAGGGTTGCTTGATAGCCACATATTTGACTCTGATTGGGCAGAGAGTTGGTGGTGTCACTGTGGGATTGGTATGGGCATAAATGCAAGAAAGTCAAGATTTGTGTACTCTAAGCATGGCTCGGGTCAGGGGCAATCTTGGGGCTTGTCCTGCCTCAGCTTGAGTCAAGGAAGACCCTAGGATCAAGAGAAGACAGCTGGGTGCATTGGATCAAGGGTTTCCAAGGTTCTTGCTCATTTCCCTCTTTGGATTTTCTCATGAACCAAGGCAAGAACACTTGTGATTTTGTGAGAAAAATGTGACAAAATGAGTCATGCAATATTATTATGATGCTTTGATACTAATTGGAGTTTAATTCAAACATGAAATGCCCTTTTTGCAAAGTATCAAATTTGTAGCCTTTATAGAAAAATGCCTTATGCAACTTGTGATCTAAGGCATGGAAATGAAACAATCTTGGCACAATCTTGACTTTTCTAAGTTGTCACATGTTATAATGATGCAAAGAAGTCACTTAGAGGTTTTGAAAATGCTTGGAATTGGAATTTGCAAAAATCCCTCTTTGGTGCCAAAAGTGGAAATTTCATGATTTTTCCCAACTTTGACAAGCCATAACTTTTGATCCATAATGAATTAGAATGAGTTCTTGTACTTTTTGAAAAGGGAATGATCCATTCTACAACTTTCATGACCAAAGTTTTCCCATTTGAAGCATTTTTGAATCAAAAAGAAAGGGTTGAAAAAGTTTCCCAAAATGGAAAGTTTCCATTATAAGTCATTTTCCCAAAAAGGCAACTTTGCAAATGGCTTGAAATTCTTCAATTTTGTGAACTTCTAACATCTTCTATGATCAAATAAAGATCATACACATTCAAAATGATGATGAACACCCCTTGGTTGGGTCATTGGGGGCCTCAGATGCCCTGATTTTGCACTGACTTGCTCAAGAAGTCATCCCTTGATCAGATGCCTTCCCCATGGAATTTCTTCATGAAACTTGATATGCATGATCCTTATAACATATAGAGACCAATAGAAACAAGAATGACCAAAAAATTTGGGGTTATGGCCTTTGAAACCAAAACCCTAATTCTAGGTCATCTGTGCAGTGAAACCCTAGCTCAGCTTCCATGCTTTCCCAGTTCTTGTGATTTCTTGACTTTCTTAATCTTTGTGGGGATATAATATGATGCTTGAACACACATGGACCCCTTTGAAGTGATTGATGACCTTTGGAGGGGCTCAAGTAGCTCTTGGATAGCTCAGATCACAAACCCTAGATGTAGATGACTTAGAATTAATGCAGTGAAGCAAATGTGCAATATGAGATGCTATGTTTGAACTTATGCATATGAAAAGATCACAAGCCATGGTGTGAATGGGTGAGGGCAAATTTGGGGTGTTTACAGCTGCCCCTATTCAAACATGAGTTAGCTGTGCAGGATGTAAGCAACGGCTTAACAGTCAAACAAGATAACTTGTGGTTGAATATCAAAAGACAGTCCGCAATTTGCACTCACAGAACGAAGAAGAAAAGGGATATAGATTGTAAAAGAAAATAAAGTAATTATAAAGTGCGGGCGACGGAGGACGACCGTCGAGCAGAGGACGACTGCTGGGGAAATAGCGATGACGGGGACGACCGACATGCTGGGGAAGATGCGGGAAATACAGCAGTGACGGGGACGGCCGACAAGCTGGGGATATGAGATATTATGATGGGGACGGCCATCAGGTAAAGATATAAGACTCTCTGGGGGATTATAGATAAATGGAATAAATGATGAGGTACGGTCATCAAAGGTGAAGGACGATCACCTAGCAGGGGACGACTGCTCTGTTTGAGGATAAGATGAGGGACGGTCATCTAAGGTGAAGGACGATCACCTGGCAAGGTACAGTTGCCAAAAAGTATCACGACATAGGACGAATGTCGGATAAAAAGGTCGACGATGGGGACGGCCATCGGATAAGCATGATGAAGGACGATCATCAAGAGGTGAAGGACGATCACCTAGCAGGGTACGGCTGCTCTCAAGGTTTGTCATGACATAGGACTAATGTCAGATAACAAGATCAACGATGGGGACGGCCATCGGATAGTATGATGAAGGACGATCACCTAGCAGGGGAGGGCTGCTAAATATCACGACATAGGACGAATGCCGGATAGGGAAGGGTTCCAATAATGGAGACTCCGCTGGGGAAAGGATGAGGGACGGTCATCCAAAGGTGAAGGACGATCACCTGGCAGGGTACGGCTGCCGAAAAGGTATCACGACATAGGACGAATGTCAGATAGAAAGGTAACAATTTAACAAGTTTTGTTGGGGATTTTGCTGGGGAAAAAGTAAACACGGACGAGTGTCCACATCCAAGAAATGAGAGGTATAGTTGTTTGGGTACTGTGTATAGACTATAGATGCGAACGAGCATCCTTAAGACTATGATACGGACGAGTATCAGGTAAAAACAAACACTGACACATGTTCAGAGATGATGATACTGACGAGTATCAACTGGTTAACAAAGAACACGGACAAGAATCGATTCTGCGGGGACTCTTCTGGGGAATAGTAGACACAGACGAGTGTCTAAGTTCAAGAAGACATAAGTGTTTGACACGGTGTATAAATTAAAGATGCGGACGAGCATCCTTACGACTATGATACGGACGAGTATCAGGTAGAAACAAACGCTTGACGCATGCTCTGAGATGATGATACAGACGAGTATCAACTGGTTAACAAAAACACGGACGAGTGCCGAATCTGAGGGGATATAGGTGGTGTATACAAGATACGGACGAGTATCTGTATGAGTGAAAACAGGAGTAATAAGTATGAGCGGTGTACACAAGTGTTTAACCTGCTGGGGAGAGTATGACACAAACGAGTGTCGGAAAAAGTATATTATAAACAAGTATATGATTTACAAAGTGTTCAGGTAACTATGCTGGGGAATGCGACACGGACGGGTGTCAGGGAAGTTGTATATATATGTATCTGTGAGTGCAAAGGGGACGCTTTGGCTTTCTTCTAGGGATATGACACAGACGGGTGCCAGGAAGTATCTGTATTTTTAAGGAAAATGCCTTGGCTCTCTGCCGGGGAATCTGGGGAGTTTTCTGTATATCATCGATGTATTGCCAGTATTCAGAAAATGGCTTATGATTATGCAATATGTTTGATTTTTGCCGTAATGCTCCATTTTAGACGGAATGCTACGCTCTATGGGAAAATGTGATGCGAATGCTATGATTATGCAATGATACCGACTCGGGATTCAGATCCCCTTGCTATGAAAATCTCCGGCTGATCTGCTTGAAGTGGATATCCCAGCGGGGGATGAGATCATTGGTAGATCTGATAAGATTTATCTTCTTGGGGGAAATAAATCAATGATAGACCCGTCTTGGTAATGAGGAACCCAGCTGGGGTTTGTAGAGGCTTTCTTCACTCTGTTGTGGTTTCTTCATGCGTTGCTCTTCCGGGTAGAGGTTGACACTCTGTGGGGAGATGGTTCCCTGGCTTTTGTGCTTGGCTGAGGAGGAGTGGCAACTCAGCTGGGGAGAAAACACCTCCGGTGCTAATTGGGAGATAGACTGAGTAGGTAACGATTTGCCAGCTTGCTGAGGTGAAGCTTTCGTGCCCCATGTTGTGCTTTGAATATCTGCAATCTTGAAACGACAAAGAAATGCACAAGTAATCCCGAGGTATCCCTTACCAGATTCCATCATAGGAGTTTAGACACTCCCGGGAGTAAGTATATTTCCTGCAAGCACGTATTTTTTAGAAGAGAAGCATCTGTATTTATGCAATTAGTATCTTAAAGACGTCGGACATTTTTGCAAACGAAAATAAAATGTATGAGACAAAAACATGACTGAAAATCTGATTTTATTAATTCGTGTGCCCTGAATTGGCAAGATACAGTCAAAGGAACAAATCCCCTAAAATGAGGAGATTGTTACGAATTGAGAAACAAAAGATGTTGGCAATGTTGATGACGCTTCAGGGAGCTTCCCTTTGCTATGACTCGTATGACACTTTACGTTCTTCTCGTCTTGCTTTCTGAAGAAGGTTGATTCTGAACGAAGCTTGATCTTTTTGAAGCTTACCAAGTTGTAAGTGATACAGACGAATTCAGAATGCAGTTGTTCGCTTATTCCCTTGTTTTGCGTGGATCGCCCTTTCGGGTTTTCAATCCACCGGGATACCCATTTTTGCCTGAGTTGTCCAATGTGGCTTTTCAACTCAGGGGGTGTACATCTTTTATTTATTTTCCCTTATTTTTGCCCGAGTCTTTTATTCTGTTTTTGACTCGCCGGGATGCCCTATTTTTTCCTGGACTTACATTCTGTTTTTATGTCCAGCGGGTCATTTTATGCGAAGTATTTTTTAACTGCATCTGAATTCACAGGGGACAGGAAGTCTTCACCATCCATAGTACTGAGCATCAGTGCTCCACCAGAGAAAACTTTCTTTACTACAAATGGTCCTTCATAGTTCGGAGTCCACTTGCCCCTGTGGTCTGTATGAGGAGGGAGGAGTCTTTTCAGCACAAGATCTCCTACTTGGTACTCCCGGAGCCTGACTTTCTGATCGAAGGCTTTCTTCATTCTTTTCTGATACAGCTGCCCATGACAGATCGCAGCCAATCTCTTCTCTTCAATCAAATTCAGTTGCTCGTATCGGGATCGGACCCACTCTGCTTCATTCAACTTAACATCCATTAGTACCCGTAGGGAGGGTAATTCAACTTCAACAGGTAGGACTGCCTCCATACCATACACAAGCTGATACGGTGTTGCCCCAGTGGATGTTCTGATTGACGTACGGTACCCATGCAAGGCAAATGGTAGCATTTCATGCCAGTCTTTGTAGGTGACTACCATCTTCTGCACAATCTTCTTGATATTCTTATTAGCTGCCTCAACAGCGCCATTCATCTTTGGCCTGTAAGGAGAAGAATTGTGGTGTTGGATCTTGAAGTCCCGGCAAGCTCTGCCATCATTTTGTTGTTTAAGTTGGAACCATTGTCCGTAATGATTCGCTCGGGTACTCCATACCGACAGATGATGTCTCTCTTCAGGAATCGGGCTACCACTTGCCTTGTAACATTTGCATAGGAAGCTGCTTCAACCCACTTGGTGAAATAGTCAATAGCAACCAGGATGAATCTGTGGCCGTTTGAAGCAGTCGGTTCAATCTTGCCAATCATATCAATGCCCCACATAGCAAAAGGCCAGGGTGAAGACATCACATTCAAAGGATTGGGAGGCACATGCACTTTATCCGCATAAATCTGGCATTTATGGCATTTTCTGGCATAGGCACAACAGTCGGCATCCATTGTGATCCAGTAATAGCCTGATCTTAGCAACTTTTTGGCCATGGCATGCCCTCCTGCATGGGTACCAAAGGATCCTTCATGCACCTCGTGCATCAACAAGTCTGCTTCTGTTCTATCAACGCATCTGAGGAGTACCATATCAAAGTTTCTCTTGTACAGGGACCCATCAGTATTCAGGAAGAAACTACCAGCAAGCCTTCTCAATGTCTTCTTATCATTGGAAGATGCCCCAGGTGGGTATGTTTGATCCTCCAAGAAGCTTTTGATGTCGTGGAACCAAGGCTTATCATCTTTTACAATGTCTGCTGCAAATACATATGCTGGTCTGTCAAGTCTGGATACTGAGATCCGAGGTACAAAGTTGGCAGCCTGAACTTTGATCATGGATGAAATGGTAGCCAGAGCATCTGCAAACTGATTCTCGTCCCGAGGGATATACTCAAGCTTGACCGTTGTGAAGAAAGTCAATAACCTTCTTGTATAGTCCCTATAAGGTATCAGATGATCCTGGTGAGTGTACCATTTGCCGTTGGTTTGATTAACTACCAGAGCTGAATCTCCGAATACAGTCAAAGTCTTGATCCTGAGGTCAATGGCTTCCTCAAGACCTATAATACAAGCTTCGTATTCAGCTTCGTTGTTAGTGCAGTTGAAAGTGAGTTTTGCCGAGAAAGGCATGTGAACCCCCTTAGGCATAATGAGTACTGCACCAACACCACGACCGTTCATATTAACAGCCCCATCAAACATCATAGTCCATTCTTCCTCCGGGTCAGGCCCTTCAGTGTGAACAGGCTCTTCATGATCTTTTGCTTTTATGAACATGATGTCTTCATCAGGGAAGTCAAATCTCATAGGCTGGTAATCATCAATAGGTTGCTCAGCAAGATAATCAGACAATACACTGCCCTTGATGGCTTTCTGAGATGTGTACTGAATGTCATATTCTGTGAGAATCATTTGCCATCTTGCAACCCGTCCGGTAAGTGCTGACTTCTCAAATATGTACTTGACTGGGTCCATCTTTGAGATCAACAAGGTAGTGTGGGTCAACATATACTGTCTCAGTCGGCGAGCAGCCCACGCTAAAGCACAGCAAGTTTTCTCGAGCAGTGAATAACGTTGTTCACAGTCGGTAAACTTTTTGCTTAGGTAGTATATTGCATACTCTTTTCGACCAGACTCGTCATGCTGGCCCAGCACACACCCCATTGACTCTTCTAATACTGTCAAGTACATGATTAGAGGTCTTCCTTCCACTGGAGGCATAAGGATTAGAGGCTCTTGTAAGTATTCCTTGATTTTGTCAAAAGCCTTCTGGCAGTCTTCGTTCCACCTGATCGTTTGCTCTTTTCTCAACAGCTTGAACAAAGGCTCACAGGTTGCTGTAAGGTGAGATATGAACCTTGAAATGTAGTTCAATCTACCTAGGAACCCTCGAACTTCTTTTTCTGTCTTCGATGCAGGCATTTCTTGAATGGCTTTGACTTTATCAGGGTCAACTTCAATCCCTTTCTCACTCACAATAAATCCCAGCAGTTTACCGGATCGCACCCCGAATGTGCATTTGTTGGGGTTTAACTTCAATTGGTACTTTCTCAGACGCTTGAATAGCTTCAACAGATTCACCAGGTGGTCTTCTTCTGTGAGGGACTTGGCAATCATGTCATCCACATAACATTCAATTTCTTTGTGGATCATGTCATGGAATAATGTTACCATAGCCCGTTGATAGGTTGCACCAGCATTCTTCAGTCCGAATGGCATCACCTTATAACAGAACGTGCCCCAGGGCGTGATGAAAGTTGTCTTCTCCATGTCTTCAGGTGACATCTTGATCTGATTATATCCCGAAAATCCGTCCATGAAGGAGAACACCGAGAACTGAGCCGTATTATCAACCAATACATCGATGTGAGGTAATGGGAAGTCATCTTCCGGGCTGGCCCTGTTCAGATCCCGATAATCCACACACATTCTCACCTTGCCGTCTTTCTTAGGCACAGGCACAATATTAGACACCCACGGCGGATAGCTAGTTACAGCAAGGAAGTCGGCGTCCCACTGCTTTTTTACCTCCTCCTTTATCTTCATTGCCATATCTGGGCGAGTACGGCGCAGTTTCTGTTTCACTGGCGGGCAATCTTCTTTTAAAGGCAGCTTGTGCATGACAATATCGGTGTCCAACCCTGGCATATCCTGATAAGACCAAGCAAAGACATCCACATACTCCCGAAGCATATCAATCAGTTGCTCTTTTACTGAATCTTGTAGGCAGGCCCCGATCTTAACTTCTTTCACATCTTCCTCCGTACCAAGATTAACCGTTTCAATCTCCTTCTGCTGAGGAGTAATAACCTTCTCCTCTTGCCTTAACAACCTGGCTAGCTCTTCAGGTAGCTCATAATCTTCTTCAACCCCTTCATCAGCTTGATTGATTGGATTGTCAAAGTCATACGGAGTCATAGCAGTGTTGTTGTCGGTGCATTCTGAAGGGCACTCTCTGCAAGGGTTTAGATTGTTCATTTTAGTGATCGATTTTAATCTTGTTTAGAAAAAAGTGAAATGAAGTTATCATTTTGGAAAACATTGCCATTTTATTTTTGTACAAAAAGAAAAATGAAAAACAGCGAGCGAAAAAGGAAAAGACTCATTTGCAAAAGATGTCCGATATTCATTGATTAATCTGTTTGCACAAAATTACAAGATGGCCCAATTACAAAATGAGTCTTGTCATCTTGGGCAAGATGCAAGACTTGATGCATGCTTAAAAATACAGGAAATAATAATTACTCTGCAGGAGTAACCCTTATAATTTCCTGGGAAGACCAGTTAAGGACTTGGCTCCCCAGGATCCTTGGACGTATCCAGCTCTCCAGGTTGCGGTCGCTTTCTTCCTCGTCTTCCAAGTTGTTCACTGCATCAGGGGTGAGCATTCCCCTGCTGACAAAATTGGGTTTCTTGGCAGCCTCTGATTGATCTTGTTGAGTTGGTTTGTAACCCAACCCAAATTTGTCCTCCTTCTTCTCTACGGGCAGCAGCTTGCCCCAGCCTTGGGCAGTCCCCTCTTCAACAACCTTCCTGGCTTGCTGATAAGACGTCATGGAGGTTCCCAGTACAGCAGATGCTTCATTTATGTTCAGGGCCTCAAACCCCTGGCTCATAGTTTCATGGATCTCTCCATCCATCTCAATATACTTATACGTAGCCAGATGGCTAACAAAGATGTCTTCTTCCACACAGATGGTGATGATCTGGCCTTCCCACTCGAATTTCAGCTTCTGGTGAAGGGTAGACGTAACAGCGCCAGCGGCATGGATCCAGGGTCTACCCAACAAACAGCTGTAGGCCGGCTGAATGTCCATCACATAGAAGGTAATTTTGAAGGTCTGCGGGCCAATCATCACAGGCAGATCAATCTCCCCTAGCACTGATCTTTTAGAGCCATCAAATGCTCTCACCACCAAATTACTTGGACGCAGTGCCAAGCCATCATACTCCAGCTTCACTAAGGCTTTCTTTGGTAGAACATTGAGTGAAGACCCAGTATCCACCAGTACATGGGATAGAACAACACCCTTGCATTCTAGAGTGATGTGTAAAGCCTTGTTGTGGTTACGCCCCTCAGTTGTTAAGTCAGCATTGGTGAAATCCAGTCCATGACTGGTATTGACATTTGCCACCACAGTTTCTAGCTGGTTAACAGTAATCTCCTCTGGCACGTATGCTGCGTGTAGGACTTTCAATAATGCATTCTTGTGAGCTTCAGAACACATCAACAGGGATAATATGGAGATTTTTGAGGGAGTTTGGTGAAGCTGATCCACCACCTTGTAATCACTTCTCTTTATGATTCTCATAAACTCGTCTACATCTTGTTCAAAAGATGTCTTTTGAGCCTCCTTGGCAGCCGGCTCTTCAAATACCACACTTTTTCCTTTTGCTTTGGCAGCAGCTTCCGCTTTAGCATTAGGTCTCTGTGTTTGTGAGGAAAAAAGGCGTCCGCTTCTGGTGAAGCCTCCGCCTCCCCCAACATTATCAATCTGTGGAGAAGAGGTTGAAGAATCCAAAGTGATTTTCTCCCCGTTGCAGTAGAGATCAGAGCCATAATTCCAAGGTATAGCATTACTGCTTTCATAGGGAACTGGTCCAGGCACCGTGATAGTAACTGGACTTACTGCTGCAGAGGAGGGTACCGTAATGGTGTGCGGATCGTAGTAAATGGTGACTGGTGACCTGGCAAGAGGTGCCACTGCTTGTTGTTGGAAATCGTTGTTTGGAGGAACATCTGATGGATCATAGTAGATGGTGACTGCTGAGACATCTTCATTAATTTTTGTTGGCGTTGTGGAAGATTCTGCTGATAAAAGGGATGCTGATGTTGTAGAAGAGATGGTTGTTGACATTTGATTTGTTGAAGTGATGGATGAAGCCATTGTTGATGATATTGATGAATCAGTAGGAATAATGGTTGCTGCTGTTGTAGAAGAATAAGGAATTGTTGTCAAAGGAATTGCTGGATTTGTAGGCGCCGTTGTTGAGATCTGAAGGATACCCTCCTTGATAAGACCATCTATGCCACTTCTCAAGTTATCACACCCGTTGACTGCAATGTTGCAATACCCACAACCGAGCTCACACCCGGGAAACACCTGGCACTCTAGAAGCTGAGTTTTAATTTCGACCAGAGGTGTTCGAATTTGTGCAACACTGGTGATCAAAGTAGATGGTTTATCTCCCTCAATGGCATTAATCCTCGGTCCATCATGGTTAGGCATAGGATTTCTGTTGACATTAGGAGGAGGTGCGAAGTTAAGGGCTTTAAAATCCACCAGATCTTGAACTTTCATTTGCAAAGCCCTGCACTTCTCAGTATTGTGGCCAGGTGCATTGGAATGGAAAGCACACCTGGCGTTGACATCGTAATTCTTTGGGAGATTAGAGGGATCTGGTGGTGCCAATGTCCTTAATTCAACCAAGTTGAGTTTCAGGAGCTGTGGCAATAAAGCGGCATAAGGCATAGGGATTGGATCAATCACCCTATTTGCCTGTGATGGTGTTTGCTGTTGATTGTTGTTATTGTTGTTGTAGGTCCTTTGTGGCGGATACTGAACTTGCTGTTGATAATGGGGTTGTTGTGGTTGTTGATATGCTGGTTGTTGAGGAATCGGAGCTGGAATTGTGACAGCTGCTACCGATCTGTGGACATACTGAGGTCTGCCCCTGCTAGCATGAATGGCATTTGTCTCACCAGTTCTTCTAGGTCCCACAAAAGGCTTCCTGGGGTTACTTGACGAACTTGCACCATTATCAGAAATCTTGCCCATTTTCAGAAGGCTTTCAATTCTTTCTCCAGCTATAACTACGTCAGCGAAACTGGTGGAAGAAAAGGCAGCTAGCCTATCAATATATGTTCCTTGCAGAGTATTCATAAACATGTCGGCCATTTCTCTTTCCGACATGGGTGGCTGGACAGCAGCAGCGAGCTGTCTCCACCTCTGGGCATATTCCCTGAAGCTTTCTCTGGAGGACTGAGACATTCCCATCAAAAGGGTCCTGTTATGAGCCATGTCCAGATTGTATTGGTACTACCTGATGAAGGCCTCAGCTAGGTCCTTCCAGCATCTGATTGTAGCTCTGGTCAAGTGTGAATACCACTCCCTTGAAGCCCCAGTCAAACTGTCTTCAAAGTAAAACATCCACAGTTTTTCATCCATGGTATATGCTTTAAGTCTTCCCAGGAAGGACTGCCAGTGAGTTCGTGGATAGGAAGTTCCATTGTATTTCTCGAAGCACGGGGGTTTAAACTTGTGAGGGATCCTTACCCCATCCACTAACCCCATATCCATGACATCAAAACCTAGGGAATTTTGAGACTCCAGAGATCTCAACTTCTCAGAAATTTCATCAAACCTCCTATCATAGACTTCATCCCCAGCTCCCATTACAGTGAACTGCTCCTCTTGAGGATCTTCTTGCAAGATCCTGCCTGCAGTAGTATTTCCTTGCACATTACCCGGGATATTGACTTCCGGATATAGATGAGGCCCATATACTGGTGGGTTAACATGGGGCTGACCCCTTTCATTGCTACTTGTTCCCCCAGTTCCCAGATGGGGTTCTTCCGGGGTTTGTCTTTCTACCAATGCCCTCAACCTTTCTTGACTTTGGGCCAAGCCATTCATTACTTCCATGAATTGGGTCATTTGGTTTCTCATCTCTAGCCTTTCATTAGCCATCTGGGTTCTGACCTCTGTCAGATCTTGCTGTACTTGGTCCATTTGGATACCAGGAAGATTGTTGCGAGTAGGATACCTGTGCGGACGGTTGAGAGGGAACACCCGACGGCGAGCAATAATTCCTGAATCACAACAGAGTTAGTAACAAACAAAACAAAATCCTACAAAACAAAACAAGATTTAGTATGCAATGCAGTATGCTTATTTGTTTTCCAAGGTATCCGGCTTGGTTCTTGGTTTTGACCTTTCCAGACCCCTGAGGAAGATGCTTTGATGTTGCTTGAGAAAAGAAACTCAAATGAAACAAACTAACAAATACATTGCAAATGGTGGATCATACATAGTTTGTTTTTTACAACACATGCCCCTGAGGGGTCAAAATTCAATCATAAAAGAAAAGTACATGAAATGGAAATAACAACAAGCAAAGAAGTCAAACATCTAATCCAAACTCATCCTCCTTAACCTCCTTCAGAAGTGCTTCAGTTACAGGACCAGCCGGATGCTCTGTAATGTTTCTGATAAGAAGGTTTCTGGTGGCAATAGCAGTGGTCAGCTTCTTGTGCCTGTCTTGGTCCTTTGACCTCTTCACACCAGCCCTAAGCTTTAACTCTGAAATCTCCTTCTGGGCTGCTAGCAGAGCCTCCTGTTGTTTCTTCTCAATGGCCTCTAACTGCTCAATCCTGGCTTGAGTTCTCTTATCTTCTTGAGTGCGAGCTTCAGTGATTCTGACCCACCTATCTTGACTTTCTTTCAGATAGAGATCAGTCCTAGCCTTCTGAAACTGGGCCTCTTTACAGGCATTCTTCAAAATCTGTTCTCCAGCCCTTGATTTCTTGATGTAGTCCTCTGCTTTCTCAATCCTGGCTAGATGCTCCATCTTAAGCTTTTCCAACTTCTCAATGTCTAAACGACCATCACTCCTCTCCCAGAGGGTCTTCTTTAGAGCTTGAGACAGATTCTCATTCCTCTCCTTCAGCTTCTCAAATTCTTCCAGGCTGACAGTGGCTGGAGGTGGTACTGTGGATGGTCCAGGTGTATCCTCAATGGTGAAAGGCATCCCAGAAAGCTGAGCCCTAGCATGACACCATTCATAATACTGAGCTGAAGCCACATTATTGCACCTCCCCAGAATGGCCATCCCTTTGGTCTGAATGTTGTCCCAAGCCCAGGATGCTTGCCTGACAACAGCTAGATTAGGTTTTATCTCACAATACAGGGTTTCAGCCAAGTCTTGCATTCTAGGAGGGTGCACCAAAGCATAGCCCAACTGTCTCTTAAACAGCAAAGGATTGTAGTTGATGCAACCCTTCACTCCTATCAGAGGTACATTGGGGAACTGTCCACAGCTAGTAATTATGTCCCTGCCTTTGGTGCTTTGGGTGCACCATCTGATGTCATCTGAAGTCAAGGCAATAAGTCTTTTAGCCCAATTCTTCTGTTGGTGAGGATTCAGGAAAGCATCAGTCTTGGGTAAGTGTTTAAGCAGCCAAGTGTGAAATAGGGGAGCACAGCACCTCACCAACCTCCCTCTTTGCTTCTCATTTCTTTGGTGAACAGAATAATAGAAATCTCCCAGCAATGTGGGCACTGGGTTCCTTAGAAGGAAAAGATGAATGACATTCTTGCTGATAAACTTGGGCTCATCTGCAAAAAGTATAACCCAATATATACTGAGGGCTAACAATGCACAAACTGCCCTCCATTCTCCCAAGGAGGCCTTCAGGATGGCTTGAGAAGTCAAAAAGTCTAAGTGTAGGCCAGGGATCCCAGCCTTTGTTGTCATGTTCTGCTCAATCAGAATAGGCTCCAGATACAGTGCTTTTGCCACTTCTTCATTGCTGGGAGAAGCCATTTCAGGGTTGAAGGGGACACCACCCCTGACAGGCACTCCAATCAATGATGAGAACTCCTCCAACAAAGGTCCCAACTGAAAATTCTGGAAAGTGAAACATCTCAAGGGAGGGTCATAGAACTGTAGGCAGGTGTGGATCAAACTCCTCTGAGAAGGGTCTAAGTCCATAACCATATCAAGGATGCTTCCATAATGCTCTCTGAATAATGGGATATGGTCTGGAGTGATAAGTGCCTGGACCTGTCTGATGCCAGTCAGCACAGGCTCAAAGAAATGGTATGAAATGTTGCTCTTCTTGGGTGCCATGACTGCTGATGAAGAGCTGAAAACAGATGCTGATGATGAAGACTAATACTGGAGATGAGCCACTGATAGGCTGAGGCTGGTGATAAAAGTAGCTGAAGCAGGCAACTGATGAAGATAGTTGAAGCAGATAACTGATGAAACAGAGGTCTATGCAGATGAAGGGGTCAAAACCAAGCCAGATAAAATGTGGATACCCTGAAAAACAAATAAACAAATGTTAAATGATGCAAATGATGAGTATGCAAATGATATGCAAGGGTTTGTGATCAAGCTGGATCTGATTACTGCCTTGATATAAGTCCATGTATGTCTAAGAAGTCCAGATGGAGGTTCAAAAGTCCAGTAACCAAGGTGGGGGGCTCAAATAAAGAGCCACATGTCCAGGGTTAAATCACAAGAACTGTCCAAAGTGGAGTACTCTTAGTCAAAACAAAGTATCAGGGTATGATGTGGCCAAGGGTACCTGCAAACCTGCAAACAGCCCAACCCCCTCACAGGTGGTGTTCTAAAACAAGGATCCTCAGACTTGGATCAGTTATGAGAAGTGTAAACACTTCTAACCCGGAGGTACAGTGTTTACAAAACCCATAAAAGATCCTCCTCTAATTCACCTCAGTTTCTGAAGGTCAATCAATAAAGGTCATCCAGACTTAGCAGGCTTCCCAGATAGCCCTAGTACTACAGGAAATCTGTAGCACAGAGTTCTCAAGAAGAAACCCACATCTGAACCGTGTTTCATATTCCCGCACCAGACCGAAATGGAATGGGAAAGAACATGAACCACTCTAGCCTAGGTGTCACTCAGGTCCCAGGTATAGGACCTAAAACTCTCAGCAGAACCCCACCCACCAAAACAAAACCAGATCCAGCCAGATGACAATATGACAGTATGATATATAAAGCTGTAAAGAAAGCAGTAAATAACTGTACATAAAGCAGTAAATAAAGCAAATATACAAACACAAATAGCACATAACACCCCAGTAAACACAAATCAAACAAGCGCTAGGAGGAACCCACAAAAAGAACCAGAAGCCCTGGTTACAGTATAAGTATCCCCAGCAGAGTCGCCAAGCTGTCGCTCCCACCAAATGAGGCTAGGGTCAGATGGGGTACAGACGCGAACGGTCGGCGAAAGGAGAAAAAGAAAAGAGTCGCCAGCTAGGCATTTTTATCCCGGAGGAAAGGTAATGCTGCATAGACCTAAGAAAAGATGGATAAGATGGTTGCGAACCAGAGAGACTGAGAAAGGGGGTTGGTTACAACCTGGGAAGGTATTAGCACCCAGATTGTCCGCCGTACTCGACGGGATCCACGCTTAAAAGATTTGTGTTTTAAAGGGGTAGTGTCAGTGCAGTTTGTGTATCAAAGCTGGAAAGAATGCAAGTGTCAGTGTAAAAGAAGTGTGAAGTGTATAAGTGAAGTGTCAGTGTAAGAAACAAGTGTGAAATGCTCAAGACCATGAGGCTTAAAGAATGAGGCTGAAAAAGGGGAATATACAGAGACTTTTGTTCGATAACTGTTAAGTTATGCCTACGTATCCTCTCGTGCAATGAGGAAGTCAGAACACCATAGTTCGACTCAAAGATACTGAAAGGTAAATTGACTTGTGAACTGCTTACTTGTCTATGCTCAAGTGTATGACCTGTCTGGCTCAGGTGCTAACTGTCTTGCATTAGACGGAAGAAGCAAGTTCTCGTTTGTGAGTGAATGAGATGAGAAAAGAATCCCGGAGGAGACGATTATTGTTTGTTTTTTGTATTTTCAGTCTTTTATTGCTTTTGGAATTTTGTCATAAGTTAATGAGCTTAAGCCTAGACCAATGGGTTAGTAAACTCATCACATCCTCCCTCTGGTTAGGGGTAATGAGAATACCTTAAGTGTGAAGTCAGCATCTCACACTTAATCACCCTGATGTAGGATTAAGATCAATAACCTACTTGTGATTACTTAGATGTTTTTGTTGTTTTTGTTTAGTGTTAAGTAATGAGTTTAAGCCATAATCAAGGATTTGATGAACTCATTATACCATCCTAATAGAAGGATAATAGATGAGAACATTTAGGCTGAGGAAAACTCCTCAACTTAATCCATGATTAGGGATTAACCTCATAACAAAACAAAGCCTTTATTAGAGTGGATTTTAGTTAATTATAAGATGAAGAAGTGAGTTTTATGGTTTGTAAGACAAACATGAGGGGGACTTGTCCATTAACACTAGGGTTAGTCCTTCTTAACCAATTAAGAAAGAATTAGAACCCTGATGCAAGGCCCAAGTTACAAGCTTGATGTCTTGATGATTATTAAGTGAAATGATTAAGGGATTTAAACACATTAAGGGTTTAATACTTAGGATTAAAAGTTATACACTCCATCCTAATAGAAGGATGCAGGCATAAGCTTAATCACAAAGTCTTAAAGCCTTTAGGGTTTAGTCCCTGATTATGAGATGAGAAGAGAAGACTCAAAGATGACACAAAGGTAAAAGCTAAATGGGGGGACTAATCAAACCCTAATTGTTATCATGCTTGGTCATTCCTAGGGTTTATGAGGTTTAAGAAAGGAATCTTCAAAGAACCACCAAGGAGAGAAGCAGATGAAAGGAGGAAGGAGCAGAGAGAAGCAAAACAACTTGCTTCACTTAAGAAGACAAGTTGCTTGAAGAAAGAAAGTAAGATGAACAAGAATGAGCAAGCTCAATCCAAAACACATACAAAATGCAGCAAAGAAAGTATGGAAGAGATGAGAAGAGATTGTGAGAAATGAAGGCAAATTCACTTCTCAAAGTAACATACCACCTGAAAAGTTAGTGAAAGAGATGAAATGCAATGCAAATGAGATGAAATGGCATGATGCAAGACAAAGTCAGAAGAAAATACATGATTTTAATGATGCTAAGAGATGATACAAACATGAGGCAAGGCATGAGAATGATCAAGCAAGCATAATGATGCAAATGAGGCATGCATTGGACCATGAATGTTCATGAAAAGTTATGAAATGCAATGGACATACAACATGGCAAATGAAAGATGCAATGATCAAACATGATTCTAATATGTCCTAAGATGTCTTATGAATCAAATGAATGCACAAAATGTCATGGCAAGTCAATGGATGCAAGCAAATGAGAAATGGATGCAAAGGAAGACACAAATTAGGGTTACATGCATCATGCAAAGCAAAAATCCAAAACCAGAAGCAAACAACATGATAAAAATTTGAAAATGGGATCAAAGGAACCCTAAACCTATACAAACTCACTGCCCAAAGGAGGGGATCCAACTCTTAATCTAGTGGAAGTTATGAATTACCTAAGATTGCTAGGGTTTTAAGGTACCTTGCCAAGAAAAATGCAAAACAAATTGAAAATGCAAGATCAATTCAAATCAAATTTATCCTATAAACTACATGTTATGCAAGATGCAATGCAAAAAGAATCATCATCCAACTCTCAACGGTTAGGCAGAAATGAATTTTTGAAGTTTGACATAAAATATTGCCTTGAAATGAAATTAAATTCAATGAAAATGATCAAAAGGCATCAAGAAAAAAAAAGAAATTTGGTTTGAGAGTTGGACAATGTTTCTAAGTGTTTCTAAATGCAATGTGAATTTTTTGGTGAATTTTAAATACCTAAATGCATTTTTTATTAATTAATTTCCATTAATTAATTAAAAATAAACATTTAAATGATTTAAAAATAATTTTTAATGCAAAAAATAAAAATAAAAATGTTTTTGTGTTCTGAAAATTAATTAAGTCTTTGACAAAAAATTTCAGAATTTTTTAACTATTTTTTCTATTTTTAATAAATATAAGAAATAAAATATAAAAAAAATGAAATAAAAAATGAAAAGTATGCAATATGAGTGGCTCAGATGAAAAGTTGAGAGATCCAAAGGCTGCGCGTGCAAGTCAACAAGACTAGGAGTAATCAGAATCCAAGGCCATGGTTCAAAGTTCCTAAACGCGCGCAATCTGATGGCTGAGGTTTGAAGTTGATTTAATTAATTATGATTTACTTAATTAATCAGGATTAGGGCATAATGAGTCATCTGGGCCGTTCGCAAGCACGCGGGAAACAACATCCTAGGGACAGAATTCAAAGCTGCGTAATTAAACAGGTTTAACCCTAATCAACTTCAGGCGACCGGAGATGAGCTCCGGTCGTCTTCTCCAGCAGGGCAAAACCCTAGTTTCCTCTACAGGCTACCCCAAGTCAAATTAATTGCCCAGAAACCTTCCCCTCCCCAAACTAAACCTAAATCCATCATCAAAAACCATTTATCAGCCATGAACAAAGAGAAACGAACTCAAACACATTCACGGGCAAAACTTCAGAGAGGCACAAAATATTCATTTTCACACTATTTTTAAATCTAAAAGCATCAGAGTGATCCCCATGATGTGCTCTTTCATTTTGTAACAAAAATAGCAAGCTCTGAAAAGTTGGAAGTTTGAAGCTACCTGAGGTGAAGAACTGTGAAGATGAGCTTTCCTGACCTTTCTCTTATGCAAACTGCCTCTCCTGAACCTCCTGAGCTCAATGGAATGCTTCAAAACTTTTGTTGATGGCTGATTTGCGAGTATGAGTTCTGGTGTAGCAAATTTCACAGTTGTGTTCTAAGGGGTTTCAGGCTGTTTTAATGGTGGGTTTTTGTTCCATGGAGGATGTGTGGTCCACTGGTGAAGAAAGAATTGAGGTTTGATGGCTGTATTGAGTGATTCGAAGGAGGAAAGGTTTTGACAGTTTTTGGAGTGTGCTGCAATGTGGGAGCTTATGGCTTGTGTATGGTGTGTTTAGGGTTGCTTGATAGCCACATATTTGACTCTGATTGGGCAGAGAGTTGGTGGTGTCACTGTGGGATTGGTATGGGCATAAATGCAAGAAAGTCAAGATTTGTGTACTCTAAGCATGGCTCGGGTCAGGGGCAATCTTGGGGCTTGTCCTGCCTCAGCTTGAGTCAAGGAAGACCCTAGGATCAAGAGAAGACAGCTGGGTGCATTGGATCAAGGGTTTCCAAGGTTCTTGCTCATTTCCCTCTTTGGATTTTCTCATGAACCAAGGCAAGAACACTTGTGATTTTGTGAGAAAAATGTGACAAAATGAGTCATGCAATATTATTATGATGCTTTGATACTAATTGGAGTTTAATTCAAACATGAAATGCCCTTTTTGCAAAGTATCAAATTTGTAGCCTTTATAGAAAAATGCCTTATGCAACTTGTGATCTAAGGCATGGAAATGAAACAATCTTGGCACAATCTTGACTTTTCTAAGTTGTCACATGTTATAATGATGCAAAGAAGTCACTTAGAGGTTTTGAAAATGCTTGGAATTGGAATTTGCAAAAATCCCTCTTTGGTGCCAAAAGTGGAAATTTCATGATTTTTCCCAACTTTGACAAGCCATAACTTTTGATCCATAATGAATTAGAATGAGTTCTTGTACTTTTTGAAAAGGGAATGATCCATTCTACAACTTTCATGACCAAAGTTTTCCCATTTGAAGCATTTTTGAATCAAAAAGAAAGGGTTGAAAAAGTTTCCCAAAATGGAAAGTTTCCATTATAAGTCATTTTCCCAAAAAGGCAACTTTGCAAATGGCTTGAAATTCTTCAATTTTGTGAACTTCTAACATCTTCTATGATCAAATAAAGATCATACACATTCAAAATGATGATGAACACCCCTTGGTTGGGTCATTGGGGGCCTCAGATGCCCTGATTTTGCACTGACTTGCTCAAGAAGTCATCCCTTGATCAGATGCCTTCCCCATGGAATTTCTTCATGAAACTTGATATGCATGATCCTTATAACATATAGAGACCAATAGAAACAAGAATGACCAAAAAATTTGGGGTTATGGCCTTTGAAACCAAAACCCTAATTCTAGGTCATCTGTGCAGTGAAACCCTAGCTCAGCTTCCATGCTTTCCCAGTTCTTGTGATTTCTTGACTTTCTTAATCTTTGTGGGGATATAATATGATGCTTGAACACACATGGACCCCTTTGAAGTGATTGATGACCTTTGGAGGGGCTCAAGTAGCTCTTGGATAGCTCAGATCACAAACCCTAGATGTAGATGACTTAGAATTAATGCAGTGAAGCAAATGTGCAATATGAGATGCTATGTTTGAACTTATGCATATGAAAAGATCACAAGCCATGGTGTGAATGGGTGAGGGCAAATTTGGGGTGTTTACAGCTGCCCCTATTCAAACATGAGTTAGCTGTGCAGGATGTAAGCAACGGCTTAACAGTCAAACAAGATAACTTGTGGTTGAATATCAAAAGACAGTCCGCAATTTGCACTCACAGAACGAAGAAGAAAAGGGATATAGATTGTAAAAGAAAATAAAGTAATTATAAAGTGCGGGCGATGGAGGACGACCGTCGAGCAGAGGACGACTGCTGGGGAAATAGCGATGACGGGGACGACCGACATGCTGGGGAAGATGCGGGAAATACAGCAGTGACGGGGACGGCCGACAAGCTGGGGATATGAGATATTATGATGGGGACGGCCATCAGGTAAAGATATAAGACTCTCTGGGGGATTATAGATAAATGGAATAAATGATGAGGTACGGTCATCAAAGGTGAAGGACGATCACCTAGCAGGGGACGACTGCTCTGTTTGAGGATAAGATGAGGGACGGTCATCTAAGGTGAAGGACGATCACCTGGCAAGGTACAGTTGCCAAAAAGTATCACGACATAGGACGAATGTCGGATAAAAAGGTCGACGATGGGGACGGCCATCGGATAAGCATGATGAAGGACGATCATCAAGAGGTGAAGGACGATCACCTAGCAGGGTACGGCTGCTCTCAAGGTTTGTCATGACATAGGACTAATGTCAGATAACAAGATCAACGATGGGGACGGCCATCGGATAGTATGATGAAGGACGATCACCTAGCAGGGGAGGGCTGCTAAATATCACGACATAGGACGAATGCCGGATAGGGAAGGGTTCCAATAATGGAGACTCCGCTGGGGAAAGGATGAGGGACGGTCATCCAAAGGTGAAGGACGATCACCTGGCAGGGTACGGCTGCCGAAAAGGTATCACGACATAGGACGAATGTCAGATAGAAAGGTAACAATTTAACAAGTTTTGTTGGGGATTTTGCTGGGGAAAAAGTAAACACGGACGAGTGTCCACATCCAAGAAATGAGAGGTATAGTTGTTTGGGTACTGTGTATAGACTATAGATGCGAACGAGCATCCTTAAGACTATGATACGGACGAGTATCAGGTAAAAACAAACACTGACACATGTTCAGAGATGATGATACTGACGAGTATCAACTGGTTAACAAAGAACACGGACAAGAATCGATTCTGCGGGGACTCTTCTGGGGAATAGTAGACACAGACGAGTGTCTAAGTTCAAGAAGACATAAGTGTTTGACACGGTGTATAAATTAAAGATGCGGACGAGCATCCTTACGACTATGATACGGACGAGTATCAGGTAGAAACAAACGCTTGACGCATGCTCTGAGATGATGATACAGACGAGTATCAACTGGTTAACAAAAACACGGACGAGTGCCGAATCTGAGGGGATATAGGTGGTGTATACAAGATACGGACGAGTATCTGTATGAGTGAAAACAGGAGTAATAAGTATGAGCGGTGTACACAAGTGTTTAACCTGCTGGGGAGAGTATGACACAAACGAGTGTCGGAAAAAGTATATTATAAACAAGTATATGATTTACAAAGTGTTCAGGTAACTATGCTGGGGAATGCGACACGGACGGGTGTCAGGGAAGTTGTATATATATGTATCTGTGAGTGCAAAGGGGACGCTTTGGCTTTCTTCTAGGGATATGACACAGACGGGTGCCAGGAAGTATCTGTATTTTTAAGGAAAATGCCTTGGCTCTCTGCCGGGGAATCTGGGGAGTTTTCTGTATATCATCGATGTATTGCCAGTATTCAGAAAATGGCTTATGATTATGCAATATGTTTGATTTTTGCCGTAATGCTCCATTTTAGACGGAATGCTACGCTCTATGGGAAAATGTGATGCGAATGCTATGATTATGCAATGATACCGACTCGGGATTCAGATCCCCTTGCTATGAAAATCTCCGGCTGATCTGCTTGAAGTGGATATCCCAGCGGGGGATGAGATCATTGGTAGATCTGATAAGATTTATCTTCTTGGGGGAAATAAATCAATGATAGACCCGTCTTGGTAATGAGGAACCCAGCTGGGGTTTGTAGAGGCTTTCTTCACTCTGTTGTGGTTTCTTCATGCGTTGCTCTTCCGGGTAGAGGTTGACACTCTGTGGGGAGATGGTTCCCTGGCTTTTGTGCTTGGCTGAGGAGGAGTGGCAACTCAGCTGGGGAGAAAACACCTCCGGTGCTAATTGGGAGATAGACTGAGTAGGTAACGATTTGCCAGCTTGCTGAGGTGAAGCTTTCGTGCCCCATGTTGTGCTTTGAATATCTGCAATCTTGAAACGACAAAGAAATGCACAAGTAATCCCGAGGTATCCCTTACCAGATTCCATCATAGGAGTTTAGACACTCCCGGGAGTAAGTATATTTCCTGCAAGCACGTATTTTTTAGAAGAGAAGCATCTGTATTTATGCAATTAGTATCTTAAAGACGTCGGACATTTTTGCAAACGAAAATAAAATGTATGAGACAAAAACATGACTGAAAATCTGATTTTATTAATTCGTGTGCCCTGAATTGGCAAGATACAGTCAAAGGAACAAATCCCCTAAAATGAGGAGATTGTTACGAATTGAGAAACAAAAGATGTTGGCAATGTTGATGACGCTTCAGGGAGCTTCCCTTTGCTATGACTCGTATGACACTTTACGTTCTTCTCGTCTTGCTTTCTGAAGAAGGTTGATTCTGAACGAAGCTTGATCTTTTTGAAGCTTACCAAGTTGTAAGTGATACAGACGAATTCAGAATGCAGTTGTTCGCTTATTCCCTTGTTTTGCGTGGATCGCCCTTTCGGGTTTTCAATCCACCGGGATACCCATTTTTGCCTGAGTTGTCCAATGTGGCTTTTCAACTCAGGGGGTGTACATCTTTTATTTATTTTCCCTTATTTTTGCCCGAGTCTTTTATTCTGTTTTTGACTCGCCGGGATGCCCTATTTTTTCCTGGACTTACATTCTGTTTTTATGTCCAGCGGGTCATTTTATGCGAAGTATTTTTTAACTGCATCTGAATTCACAGGGGACAGGAAGTCTTCACCATCCATAGTACTGAGCATCAGTGCTCCACCAGAGAAAACTTTCTTTACTACAAATGGTCCTTCATAGTTCGGAGTCCACTTGCCCCTGTGGTCTGTATGAGGAGGGAGGAGTCTTTTCAGCACAAGATCTCCTACTTGGTACTCCCGGAGCCTGACTTTCTGATCGAAGGCTTTCTTCATTCTTTTCTGATACAGCTGCCCATGACAGATCGCAGCCAATCTCTTCTCTTCAATCAAATTCAGTTGCTCGTATCGGGATCGGACCCACTCTGCTTCATTCAACTTAACATCCATTAGTACCCGTAGGGAGGGTAATTCAACTTCAACAGGTAGGACTGCCTCCATACCATACACAAGCTGATACGGTGTTGCCCCAGTGGATGTTCTGATTGACGTACGGTACCCATGCAAGGCAAATGGTAGCATTTCATGCCAGTCTTTGTAGGTGACTACCATCTTCTGCACAATCTTCTTGATATTCTTATTAGCTGCCTCAACAGCGCCATTCATCTTTGGCCTGTAAGGAGAAGAATTGTGGTGTTGGATCTTGAAGTCCCGGCAAGCTCTGCCATCATTTTGTTGTTTAAGTTGGAACCATTGTCCGTAATGATTCGCTCGGGTACTCCATACCGACAGATGATGTCTCTCTTCAGGAATCGGGCTACCACTTGCCTTGTAACATTTGCATAGGAAGCTGCTTCAACCCACTTGGTGAAATAGTCAATAGCAACCAGGATGAATCTGTGGCCGTTTGAAGCAGTCGGTTCAATCTTGCCAATCATATCAATGCCCCACATAGCAAAAGGCCAGGGTGAAGACATCACATTCAAAGGATTGGGAGGCACATGCACTTTATCCGCATAAATCTGGCATTTATGGCATTTTCTGGCATAGGCACAACAGTCGGCATCCATTGTGATCCAGTAATAGCCTGATCTTAGCAACTTTTTGGCCATGGCATGCCCTCCTGCATGGGTACCAAAGGATCCTTCATGCACCTCGTGCATCAACAAGTCTACTTCTGTTCTATCAACGCATCTGAGGAGTACCATATCAAAGTTTCTCTTGTACAGGGACCCATCAGTATTCAGGAAGAAACTACCAGCAAGCCTTCTCAATGTCTTCTTATCATTGGAAGATGCCCCAGGTGGGTATGTTTGATCCTCCAAGAAGCTTTTGATGTCGTGGAACCAAGGCTTATCATCTTTTACAATGTCTGCTGCAAATACATATGCTGGTCTGTCAAGTCTGGATACTGAGATCCGAGGTACAAAGTTGGCAGCCTGAACTTTGATCATGGATGAAATGGTAGCCAGAGCATCTGCAAACTGATTCTCGTCCCGAGGGATATACTCAAGCTTGACCGTTGTGAAGAAAGTCAATAACCTTCTTGTATAGTCCCTATAAGGTATCAGATGATCCTGGTGAGTGTACCATTTGCCGTTGGTTTGATTAACTACCAGAGCTGAATCTCCGAATACAGTCAAAGTCTTGATCCTGAGGTCAATGGCTTCCTCAAGACCTATAATACAAGCTTCGTATTCAGCTTCGTTGTTAGTGCAGTTGAAAGTGAGTTTTGCCGAGAAAGGCATGTGAACCCCCTTAGGCATAATGAGTACTGCACCAACACCACGACCGTTCATATTAACAGCCCCATCAAACATCATAGTCCATTCTTCCTCCGGTTCAGGCCCTTCAGTGTGAACAGGCTCTTCATGATCTTTTGCTTTTATGAACATGATGTCTTCATCAGGGAAGTCAAATCTCATAGGCTGGTAATCATCAATAGGTTGCTCAGCAAGATAATCAGACAATACACTGCCCTTGATGGCTTTCTGAGATGTGTACTGAATGTCATATTCTGTGAGAATCATTTGCCATCTTGCAACCCGTCCGGTAAGTGCTGACTTCTCAAATATGTACTTGACTGGGTCCATCTTTGAGATCAACAAGGTAGTGTGGGTCAACATATACTGTCTCAGTCGGCGAGCAGCCCACGCTAAAGCACAGCAAGTTTTCTCGAGCAGTGAATAACGTTGTTCACAGTCGGTAAACTTTTTGCTTAGGTAGTATATTGCATACTCTTTTCGACCAGACTCGTCATGCTGGCCCAGCACACACCCCATTGACTCTTCTAATACTGTCAAGTACATGATTAGAGGTCTTCCTTCCACTGGAGGCATAAGGATTAGAGGCTCTTGTAAGTATTCCTTGATTTTGTCAAAAGCCTTCTGGCAGTCTTCGTTCCACCTGATCGTTTGCTCTTTTCTCAACAGCTTGAACAAAGGCTCACAGGTTGCTGTAAGGTGAGATATGAACCTTGAAATGTAGTTCAATCTACCTAGGAACCCTCGAACTTCTTTTTCTGTCTTCGATGCAGGCATTTCTTGAATGGCTTTGACTTTATCAGGGTCAACTTCAATCCCTTTCTCACTCACAATAAATCCCAGCAGTTTACCGGATCGCACCCCGAATGTGCATTTGTTGGGGTTTAACTTCAATTGGTACTTTCTCAGACGCTTGAATAGCTTCAACAGATTCACCAGGTGGTCTTCTTCTGTGAGGGACTTGGCAATCATGTCATCCACATAACATTCAATTTCTTTGTGGATCATGTCATGGAATAATGTTACCATAG
Source organism: Lathyrus aphaca (assembly GCA_963966055.1). Lineage (NCBI taxonomy): Eukaryota > Viridiplantae > Streptophyta > Magnoliopsida > Fabales > Fabaceae > Lathyrus > Lathyrus aphaca. Next base: position 38,986 of record CAWYPZ010000216.1, on the reverse strand, counting down.
CCCGTTGATAGGTTGCACCAGCATTCTTCAGTCCGAATGGCATCACCTTATAACAGAACGTGCCCCAGGGCGTGATGAAAGTTGTCTTCTCCATGTCTTCAGGTGACATCTTGATCTGATTATATCCCGAAAATCCGTCCATGAAGGAGAACACCGAGAACTGAGCCGTATTATCAACCAATACATCGATGTGAGGTAATGGGAAGTCATCTTCCGGGCTGGCCCTGTTCAGATCCCGATAATCCACACACATTCTCACCTTACCGTCTTTCTTAGGCACAGGCACAATATTAGACACCCACGGCGGATAGCTAGTTACAGCAAGGAAGTCGGCGTCCCACTGCTTTTTTACCTCCTCCTTTATCTTCATTGCCATATCTGGGCGAGTACGGCGCAGTTTCTGTTTCACTGGCGGGCAATCTTCTTTTAAAGGCAGCTTGTGCATGACAATATCGGTGTCCAACCCTGGCATATCCTGATAAGACCAAGCAAAGACATCCACATACTCCCGAAGCATATCAATCAGTTGCTCTTTTACTGAATCTTGTAGGCAGGCCCCGATCTTAACTTCTTTCACATCTTCCTCCGTACCAAGATTAACCGTTTCAATCTCCTTCTGGTGAGGAGTAATAACCTTCTCCTCTTGCCTTAACAACCTGGCTAGCTCTTCAGGTAGCTCATAATCTTCTTCAACCCCTTCATCAGCTTGATTGATTGGATTGTCAAAGTCATACGAAGTCATAGCAGTGTTGTTGTCGGTGCAGTCTGAAGGGCACTCTCTGCAAGGGTTTAGATTGTTCATTTTAGTGATCGATTTTAATCTTGTTTAGAAAAAAGTGAAATGAAGTTATCATTTTGGAAAACATTGCCATTTTATTTTTGTACAAAAAGAAAAATGAAAAACAGCGAGCGAAAAAGGAAAAGACTCATTTGCAAAAGATGTCCGATATTCATTGATTAATCTGTTTGCACAAAATTACAAGATGGCCCGATTACAAAATGAGTCTTGTCATCTTGGGCAAGATGCAAGACTTGATGCATGCTTAAAAATACAGGAAATAATAATTACTCTGCAGGAGTAACCCTTATAATTTCCTGGGAAGACCAGTTAAGGACTTGGCTCCCCAGGATCCTTGGACGTATCCAGCTCTCCAGGTTGCGGTCGCTTTCTTCCTCGTCTTCCAAGTTGTTCACTGCATCAGGGGTGAGCATTCCCCCGCTGACAAAATTGGGTTTCTTGGCAGCCTCTGATTGATCTTGTTGAGTTGGTTTGTAACCCAACCCAAATTTGTCCTCCTTCTTCTCTACGGGCAGCAGCTTGCCCCAGCCTTGGGCAGTCCCCTCTTCAACAACCTTCCTGGCTTGCTGATAAGACGTCATGGAGGTTCCCAGTACAGCAGATGCTTCATTTATGTTCAGGGCCTCAAACCCCTGGCTCATAGTTTCATGGATCTCTCCATCCATCTCAATATACTTATACGTAGCCAGATGGCTAACAAAGATGTCTTCTTCCACACAGATGGTGATGATCTGGCCTTCCCACTCGAATTTCAGCTTCTGGTGAAGGGTAGACGTAACAGCGCCAGCGGCATGGATCCAGGGTCTACCCAACAAACAGCTGTAGGCCGGCTGAATGTCCATCACATAGAAGGTAATTTTGAAGGTCTGCGGGCCAATCATCACAGGCAGATCAATCTCCCCTAGCACTGATCTTTTAGAGCCATCAAATGCTCTCACCACCAAATTACTTGGACGCAGTGCCAAGCCATCATACTCCAGCTTCACTAAGGCTTTCTTTGGTAGAACATTGAGTGAAGACCCAGTATCCACCAGTACATGGGATAGAACAACACCCTTGCATTCTAGAGTGATGTGTAAAGCCTTGTTGTGGTTACGCCCCTCAGTTGTTAAGTCAGCATTGGTGAAATCCAGTCCATGACTGGTATTGACATTTGCCACCACAGTTTCTAGCTGGTTAACAGTAATCTCCTCTGGCACGTATGCTGCGTGTAGGACTTTCAATAATGCATTCTTGTGAGCTTCAGAACACATCAACAGGGATAATATGGAGATTTTTGAGGGAGTTTGGTGAAGCTGATCCACCACCTTGTAATCACTTCTCTTTATGATTCTCATAAACTCGTCTACATCTTGTTCAAAAGATGTCTTTTGAGCCTCCTTGGCAGCCGGCTCTTCAAATACCACACTTTTTCCTTTTGCTTTGGCAGCAGCTTCCGCTTTAGCATTAGGTCTCTGTGTTTGTGAGGAAAAAAGGCGTCCGCTTCTGGTGAAGCCTCCGCCTCCCCCAACATTATCAATCTGTGGAGAAGAGGTTGAAGAATCCAAAGTGATTTTCTCCCCGTTGCAGTAGAGATCAGAGCCATAATTCCAAGGTATAGCATTACTGCTTTCATAGGGAACTGGTCCAGGCACCGTGATAGTAACTGGACTTACTGCTGCAGAGGAGGGTACCGTAATGGTGTGCGGATCGTAGTAAATGGTGACTGGTGACCTGGCAAGAGGTGCCACTGCTTGTTGTTGGAAATCGTTGTTTGGAGGAACATCTGATGGATCATAGTAGATGGTGACTGCTGAGACATCTTCATTAATTTTTGTTGGCGTTGTGGAAGATTCTGCTGATAAAAGGGATGCTGATGTTGTAGAAGAGATGGTTGTTGACATTTGATTTGTTGAAGTGATGGATGAAGCCATTGTTGATGATATTGATGAATCAGTAGGAATAATGGTTGCTGCTGTTGTAGAAGAATAAGGAATTGTTGTCAAAGGAATTGCTGGATTTGTAGGCGCCGTTGTTGAGATCTGAAGGATACCCTCCTTGATAAGACCATCTATGCCACTTCTCAAGTTATCACACCCGTTGACTGCAATGTTGCAATACCCACAACCGAGCTCACACCCGGGAAACACCTGGCACTCTAGAAGCTGAGTTTTAATTTCGACCAGAGGTGTTCGAATTTGTGCAACACTGGTGATCAAAGTAGATGGTTTATCTCCCTCAATGGCATTAATCCTCGGTCCATCATGGTTAGGCATAGGATTTCTGTTGACATTAGGAGGAGGTGCGAAGTTAAGGGCTTTAAAATCCACCAGATCTTGAACTTTCATTTGCAAAGCCCTGCACTTCTCAGTATTGTGGCCAGGTGCATTGGAATGGAAAGCACACCTGGCGTTGACATCGTAATTCTTTGGGAGATTAGAGGGATCTGGTGGTGCCAATGTCCTTAATTCAACCAAGTTGAGTTTCAGGAGCTGTGGCAATAAAGCGGCATAAGGCATAGGGATTGGATCAATCACCCTATTTGCCTGTGATGGTGTTTGCTGTTGATTGTTGTTATTGTTGTTGTAGGTCCTTTGTGGCGGATACTGAACTTGCTGTTGATAATGGGGTTGTTGTGGTTGTTGATATGCTGGTTGTTGAGGAATCGGAGCTGGAATTGTGACAGCTGCTACCGATCTGTGGACATACTGAGGTCTGCCCCTGCTAGCATGAATGGCATTTGTCTCACCAGTTCTTCTAGGTCCCACAAAAGGCTTCCTGGGGTTACTTGACGAACTTGCACCATTATCAGAAATCTTGCCCATTTTCAGAAGGCTTTCAATTCTTTCTCCAGCTATAACTACGTCAGCGAAACTGGTGGAAGAAAAGGCAGCTAGCCTATCAATATATGTTCCTTGCAGAGTATTCATAAACATGTCGGCCATTTCTCTTTCCGACATGGGTGGCTGGACAGCAGCAGCGAGCTGTCTCCACCTCTGGGCATATTCCCTGAAGCTTTCTCTGGAGGACTGAGACATTCCCATCAAAAGGGTCCTGTTAGGAGCCATGTCCAGATTGTATTGGTACTGCCTGATGAAGGCCTCAGCTAGGTCCTTCCAGCATCTGATTGTAGCTCTGGTCAAGTGTGAATACCACTCCCTTGAAGCCCCAGTCAAACTGTCTTCAAAGTAAAACATCCACAGTTTTTCATCCATGGTATATGCTTTAAGTCTTCCCAGGAAGGACTGCCAGTGAGTTCGTGGATAGGAAGTTCCATTGTATTTCTCGAAGCACGGGGGTTTAAACTTGTGAGGGATCCTTACCCCATCCACTAACCCCATATCCATGACATCAAAACCTAGGGAATTTTGAGACTCCAGAGATCTCAACTTCTCAGAAATTTCATCAAACCTCCTATCATAGACTTCATCCCCAGCTCCCATTACAGTGAACTGCTCCTCTTGAGGATCTTCTTGCAAGATCCTGCCTGCAGTAGTATTTCCTTGCACATTACCCGGGATATTGACTTCCGGATATAGATGAGGCCCATATACTGGTGGGTTAACATGGGGCTGACCCCTTTCATTGCTACTTGTTCCCCCAGTTCCCAGATGGGGTTCTTCCGGGGTTTGTCTTTCTACCAATGCCCTCAACCTTTCTTGACTTTGGGCCAAGCCATTCATTACTTCCATGAATTGGGTCATTTGGTTTCTCATCTCTAGCCTTTCATTAGCCATCTGGGTTCTGACCTCTGTCAGATCTTGCTGTACTTGGTCCATTTGGATACCAGGAAGATTGTTGCGAGTAGGATACCTGTGCGGACGGTTGAGAGGGAACACCCGACGGCGAGCAATAATTCCTGAATCACAACAGAGTTAGTAACAAACAAAACAAAATCCTACAAAACAAAACAAGATTTAGTATGCAATGCAGTATGCTTATTTGTTTTCCAAGGTATCCGGCTTGGTTCTTGGTTTTGACCTTTCCAGACCCCTGAGGAAGATGCTTTGATGTTGCTTGAGAAAAGAAACTCAAATGAAACAAACTAACAAATACATTGCAAATGGTGGATCATACATAGTTTGTTTTTTACAACACATGCCCCTGAGGGGTCAAAATTCAATCATAAAAGAAAAGTACATGAAATGGAAATAACAACAAGCAAAGAAGTCAAACATCTAATCCAAACTCATCCTCCTTAACCTCCTTCAGAAGTGCTTCAGTTACAGGACCAGCCGGATGCTCTGTAATGTTTCTGATAAGAAGGTTTCTGGTGGCAATAGCAGTGGTCAGCTTCTTGTGCCTGTCTTGGTCCTTTGACCTCTTCACACCAGCCCTAAGCTTTAACTCTGAAATCTCCTTCTGGGCTGCTAGCAGAGCCTCCTGTTGTTTCTTCTCAATGGCCTCTAACTGCTCAATCCTGGCTTGAGTTCTCTTATCTTCTTGAGTGCGAGCTTCAGTGATTCTGACCCACCTATCTTGACTTTCTTTCAGATAGAGATCAGTCCTAGCCTTCTGAAACTGGGCCTCTTTACAGGCATTCTTCAAAATCTGTTCTCCAGCCCTTGATTTCTTGATGTAGTCCTCTGCTTTCTCAATCCTGGCTAGATGCTCCATCTTAAGCTTTTCCAACTTCTCAATGTCTAAACGACCATCACTCCTCTCCCAGAGGGTCTTCTTTAGAGCTTGAGACAGATTCTCATTCCTCTCCTCCAGCTTCTCAAATTCTTCCAGGCTGACAGTGGCTGGAGGTGGTACTGTGGATGGTCCAGGTGTATCCTCAATGGTGAAAGGCATCCCAGAAAGCTGAGCCCTAGCATGACACCATTCATAATACTGAGCTGAAGCCACATTATTGCACCTCCCCAGAATGGCCATCCCTTTGGTCTGAATGTTGTCCCAAGCCCAGGATGCTTGCCTGACAACAGCTAGATTAGGTTTTATCTCACAATACAGGGTTTCAGCCAAGTCTTGCATTCTAGGAGGGTGCACCAAAGCATAGCCCAACTGTCTCTTAAACAGCAAAGGATTGTAGTTGATGCAACCCTTCACTCCTATCAGAGGTACATTGGGGAACTGTCCACAGCTAGTAATTATGTCCCTGCCTTTGGTGCTTTGGGTGCACCATCTGATGTCATCTGAAGTCAAGGCAATAAGTCTTTTAGCCCAATTCTTCTGTTGGTGAGGATTCAGGAAAGCATCAGTCTTGGGTAAGTGTTTAAGCAGCCAAGTGTGAAATAGGGGAGCACAACACCTCACCAACCTCCCTCTTTGCTTCTCATTTCTTTGGTGAACAGAATAATAGAAATCTCCCAGCAATGTGGGCACTGGGTTCCTTAGAAGGAAAAGATGAATGACATTCTTGCTGATAAACTTGGGCTCATCTGCAAAAAGTATAACCCAATATATACTGAGGGCTAACAATGCACAAACTGCCCTCCATTCTCCCAAGGAGGCCTTCAGGATGGCTTGAGAAGTCAAAAAGTCTAAGTGTAGGCCAGGGATCCCAGCCTTTGTTGTCATGTTCTGCTCAATCAGAATAGGCTCCAGATACAGTGCTTTTGCCACTTCTTCATTGCTGGGAGAAGCCATTTCAGGGTTGAAGGGGACACCACCCCTGACAGGCACTCCAATCAATGATGAGAACTCCTCCAACAAAGGTCCCAACTGAAAATTCTGGAAAGTGAAACATCTCAAGGGAGGGTCATAGAACTGTAGGCAGGTGTGGATCAAACTCCTCTGAGAAGGGTCTAAGTCCATAACCATATCAAGGATGCTTCCATAATGCTCTCTGAATAATGGGATATGGTCTGGAGTGATAAGTGCCTGGACCTGTCTGATGCCAGTCAGCACAGGCTCAAAGAAATGGTATGAAATGTTGCTCTTCTTGGGTGCCATGACTGCTGATGAAGAGCTGAAAACAGATGCTGATGATGAAGACTAATACTGGAGATGAGCCACTGATAGGCTGAGGCTGGTGATAAAAGTAGCTGAAGCAGGCAACTGATGAAGATAGTTGAAGCAGATAACTGATGAAACAGAGGTCTATGCAGATGAAGGGGTCAAAACCAAGCCAGATAAAATGTGGATACCCTGAAAAACAAATAAACAAATGTTAAATGATGCAAATGATGAGTATGCAAATGATATGCAAGGGTTTGTGATCAAGCTGGATCTGATTACTGCCTTGATATAAGTCCATGTATGTCTAAGAAGTCCAGATGGAGGTTCAAAAGTCCAGTAACCAAGGTGGGGGGCTCAAATAAAGAGCCACATGTCCAGGGTTAAATCACAAGAACTGTCCAAAGTGGAGTACTCTTAGTCAAAACAAAGTATCAGGGTATGATGTGGCCAAGGGTACCTGCAAACCTGCAAACAGCCCAACCCCCTCACAGGTGGTGTTCTAAAACAAGGATCCTCAGACTTGGATCAGTTATGAGAAGTGTAAACACTTCTAACCCGGAGGTACAGTGTTTACAAAACCCATAAAAGATCCTCCTCTAATTCACCTTAGTTTCTGAAGGTCAATCAATAAAGGTCATCCAGACTTAGCAGGCTTCCCAGATAGCCCTAGTACTACAGGAAATCTGTAGCACAGAGTTCTCAAGAAGAAACCCACATCTGAACCGTGTTTCATATTCCCGCACCAGACCGAAATGGAATGGGAAAGAACATGAACCACTCTAGCCTAGGTGTCACTCAGGTCCCAGGTATAGGACCTAAAACTCTCAGCAGAACCCCACCCACCAAAACAAAACCAGATCCAGCCAGATGACAATATGACAGTATGATATATAAAGCTGTAAAGAAAGCAGTAAATAACTGTACATAAAGCAGTAAATAAAGCAAATATACAAACACAAATAGCACATAACACCCCAGTAAACACAAATCAAACAAGCGCTAGGAGGAACCCACAAAAAGAACCAGAAGCCCTGGTTACAGTATAAGTATCCCCAGCAGAGTCGCCAAGCTGTCGCTCCCACCAAATGAGGCTAGGGTCAGATGGGGTACAGACGCGAACGGTCGGCGAAAGGAGAAAAAGAAAAGAGTCGCCAGCTAGGCATTTTTATCCCGGAGGAAAGGTAATGCTGCATAGACCTAAGAAAAGATGGATAAGATGGTTGCGAACCAGAGAGACTGAGAAAGGGGGTTGGTTACAACCTGGGAAGGTATTAGCACCCAGATTGTCCGCCGTACTCGACGGGATCCACGCTTAAAAGATTTGTGTTTTAAAGGGGTAGTGTCAGTGCAGTTTGTGTATCAAAGCTGGAAAGAATGCAAGTGTCAGTGTAAAAGAAGTGTGAAGTGTATAAGTGAAGTGTCAGTGTAAGAAACAAGTGTGAAATGCTCAAGACCATGAGGCTTAAAGAATGAGGCTGAAAAAGGGGAATATACAGAGACTTTTGTTCGATAACTGTTAAGTTATGCCTACGTATCCTCTCGTGCAATGAGGAAGTCAGAACACCATAGTTCGACTCAAAGATACTGAAAGGTAAATTGACTTGTGAACTGCTTACTTGTCTATGCTCAAGTGTATGACCTGTCTGGCTCAGGTGCTAACTGTCTTGCATTAGACGGAAGAAGCGAGTTCTCGTTTGTGAGTGAATGAGATGAGAAAAGAATCCCGGAGGAGACGATTATTGTTTGTTTTTTGTATTTTCAGTCTTTTATTGCTTTTGGAATTTTGTCATAAGTTAATGAGCTTAAGCCTAGACCAATGGGTTAGTAAACTCATCACATCCTCCCTCTGGTTAGGGGTAATGAGAATACCTTAAGTGTGAAGTCAACATCTCACACTTAATCACCCTGATGTAGGATTAAGATCAATAACCTACTTGTTATTACTTAGATGTTTTTGTTGTTTTTGTTTAGTGTTAAGTAATGAGTTTAAGCCATAATCAAGGATTTAATGAACTCATTATACCATCCTAATAGAAGGATAATAGATGAGAACATTTAGGCTGAGGAAAACTCCTCAACTTAATCCATGATTAGGGATTAACCTCATGACAAAACAAAGCCTTTATTAGAGTGGATTTTAGTTAATGATAAGATGAAGAAGTGAGTTTTATAGTTTGTAAGACAAACTTGAGGGGGACTTGTCCATTAACACTAGGGTTAGTCCTTCTTAACCAATTAAGGAAGAATTAGAACCCTGATGCAAGGCCCAAGTTACAAGCTTGATGTCTTGATGATTATTAAGTGAAATGATTAAGGGATTTAAACACATTAAGGGTTTAATACTTAGGATTAAAAGTTATACACTCCATCCTAATAGAAGGATGCAGGCATAAGCTTAATCACAAAGTCTTAAAGCCTTTAGGGTTTAGTCCCTGATTATGAGATAAGAAGAGAAGACTCAAAGATGACACAAAGGTAAAAGCTAAATGGGGGGACTAATCAAACCCTAATTGTTATCATGCTTGGTCATTCCTAGGGTTTATGAGGTTTAAGAAAGGAATCTTCAAAGAACCACCAAGGAGAGAAGCAGATGAAAGGAGGAAGGAGCAGAGAGAAGCAAAACAACTTGCTTCACTTAAGAAGACAAGTTGCTTGAAGAAAGAAAGTAAGATGAACAAGAATGAGCAAGCTCAATCCAAAACACATACAAAATGCAGCAAAGAAAGTATGGAAGAGATGAGAAGAGATTGTGAGAAATGAAGGCAAATTCACTTCTCAAAGTAACATACCACCTGAAAAGTTAGTGAAAGAGATGAAATGCAATGCAAATGAGATGAAATGGCATGATGCAAGACAAAGTCAGAAGAAAATACATGATTTTAATGATGCTAAGAGATGATACAAACATGAGGCAAGGCATGAGAATGATCAAGCAAGCATAATGATGCAAATGAGGCATGCATTGGACCATGAATGTTCATGAAAAGTTATGAAATGCAATGGACATACAACATGGCAAATGAAAGATGCAATGATCAAACATGATTCTAATATGTCCTAAGATGTCTTATGAATCAAATGAATGCACAAAATGTCATGGCAAGTCAATGGATGCAAGCAAATGAGAAATGGATGCAAAGGAAGACACAAATTAGGGTTACATGCATCATGCAAAGCAAAAATCCAAAACCAGAAGCAAACAACATGATAAAAATTTGAAAATGGGATCAAAGGAACCCTAAACCTATACAAACTCACTGCCCAAAGGAGGGGATCCAACTCTTAATCTAGTGGAAGTTATGAATTACCTAAGATTGCTAGGGTTTTAAGGTACCTTGCCAAGAAAAATGCAAAACAAATTGAAAATGCAAGATCAATTCAAATCAAATTTATCCTATAAACTACATGTTATGCAAGATGCAATGCAAAAAGAATCATCATCCAACTCTCAACGGTTAGGCAGAAATGAATTTTTGAAGTTTGACATAAAATATTGCCTTGAAATGAAATTAAATTCAATGAAAATGATCAAAAGGCATCAAGAACAAAAAAGAAATTTGGTTTGAGAGTTGGACAATGTTTCTAAGTGTTTCTAAATGCAATGTGAATTTTTTGGTGAATTTTAAATACCTAAATGCATTTTTTATTAATTAATTTCCATTAATTAATTAAAAATAAACATTTAAATGATTTAAAAATAATTTTTAATGCAAAAAATAAAAATAAAAATGTTTTTGTGTTCTGAAAATTAATTAAGTCTTTGACAAAAAATTTCAGAATTTTTTAACTATTTTTTCTATTTTTAATAAATATAAGAAATAAAATATAAAAAAAATGAAATAAAAAATGAAAAGTATGCAATATGAGTGGCTCAGATGAAAAGTTGAGAGATCCAAAGGCTGCGCGTGCAAGTCAACAAGACTAGGAGTAATCAGAATCCAAGGCCATGGTTCAAAGTTCCTAAACGCGCGCAATCTGATGGCTGAGGTTTGAAGTTGATTTAATTAATTATGATTTACTTAATTAATCAGGATTAGGGCATAATGAGTCATCTGGGCCGTTCGCAAGCACGCGGGAAACAACATCCTAGGGACAGAATTCAAAGCTGCGTAATTAAACAAGTTTAACCCTAATCAACTTCAGGCGACCGGAGATGAGCTCCGGTCGTCTTCTCCAGCAGGGCAAAACCCTAGTTTCCTCTACAGGCTACCCCAAGTCAAATTAATTGCCCAGAAACCTTCCCCTCCCCAAACTAAACCTAAATCCATCATCAAAAACCATTTATCAGCCATGAACAAAGAGAAACGAACTCAAACACATTCACGGGCAAAACTTCAGAGAGGCACAAAATATTCATTTTCACACTATTTTTAAATCTAAAAGCATCAGAGTGATCCCCATGATGTGCTCTTTCATTTTGTAACAAAAATAGCAAGCTCTGAAAAGTTGGAAGTTTGAAGCTACCTGAGGTGAAGAACTGTGAAGATGAGCTTTCCTGACCTTTCTCTTATGCAAACTGCCTCTCCTGAACCTCCTGAGCTCAATGGAATGCTTCAAAACTTTTGTTGATGGCTGATTTGCGAGTATGAGTTCTGGTGTAGCAAATTTCACAGTTGTGTTCTAAGGGGTTTCAGGCTGTTTTAATGGTGGGTTTTTGTTCCATGGAGGATGTGTGGTCCACTGGTGAAGAAAGAATTGAGGTTTGATGGCTGTATTGAGTGATTCGAAGGAGGAAAGGTTTTGACAGTTTTTGGAGTGTGCTGCAATGTGGGAGCTTATGGCTTGTGTATGGTGTGTTTAGGGTTGCTTGATAGCCACATATTTGACTCTGATTGGGCAGAGAGTTGGTGGTGTCACTGTGGGATTGGTATGGGCATAAATGCAAGAAAGTCAAGATTTGTGTACTCTAAGCATGGCTCGGGTCAGGGGCAATCTTGGGGCTTGTCCTGCCTCAGCTTGAGTCAAGGAAGACCCTAGGATCAAGAGAAGACAGCTGGGTGCATTGGATCAAGGGTTTCCAAGGTTCTTGCTCATTTCCCTCTTTGGATTTTCTCATGAACCAAGGCAAGAACACTTGTGATTTTGTGAGAAAAATGTGACAAAATGAGTCATGCAATATTATTATGATGCTTTGATACTAATTGGAGTTTAATTCAAACATGAAATGCCCTTTTTGCAAAGTATCAAATTTGTAGCCTTTATAGAAAAATGCCTTATGCAACTTGTGATCTAAGGCATGGAAATGAAACAATCTTGGCACAATCTTGACTTTTCTAAGTTGTCACATGTTATAATGATGCAAAGAAGTCACTTAGAGGTTTTGAAAATGCTTGGAATTGGAATTTGCAAAAATCCCTCTTTGGTGCCAAAAGTGGAAATTTCATGATTTTTCCCAACTTTGACAAGCCATAACTTTTGATCCATAATGAATTAGAATGAGTTCTTGTACTTTTTGAAAAGGGAATGATCCATTCTACAACTTTCATGACCAAAGTTTTCCCATTTGAAGCATTTTTGAATCAAAAAGAAAGGGTTGAAAAAGTTTCCCAAAATGGAAAGTTTCCATTATAAGTCATTTTCCCAAAAAGGCAACTTTGCAAATGGCTTGAAATTCTTCAATTTTGTGAACTTCTAACATCTTCTATGATCAAATAAAGATCATACACATTCAAAATGATGATGAACACCCCTTGGTTGGGTCATTGGGGGCCTCAGATGCCCTGATTTTGCACTGACTTGCTCAAGAAGTCATCCCTTGATCAGATGCCTTCCCCATGGAAATTCTTCATGAAACTTGATATGCATGATCCTTATAACATATAGAGACCAATAGAAACAATAATGACCAAAAATTTTGGGGTTATGGCCTTTGAAACCAAAACCCTAATTCTAGGTCATCTGTGCAGTGAAACCCTAGTTCAACTTCCATGCTTTCCCAGTTCTTGTGATTTCTTGAATTTCTTAATCTTTGTGGGGATATAATATGATGCTTGAACACACATGGACCCCTTTGAAGTGATTGATGACCTTTGGAGTGGCTCAAGTAGCTCTTGGATAGCTCAGATCACAAACCCTAGATGCAGATGACTTAGAATCAATGCAGTGAAGCAAATGTGCAATATGAGATGCTATGTTTGAACTTATGCATATGAAAAGATCACAAGCCATGGTGTGAATGGGTGAGGGAAAATTTGGGGTGTTTACAGCTGCCCCTATTCAAACATGAGTTAGCTGTGCAGGATGTAAGCAACGACTTAACAGTCAAACAAGATAACTTGTGGTTGAATATCAAAAGACAGTCCGCAATTTGCACTCACAGAACGAAGAAGAAAAAGGGATATAGATTGTAAAAGAAAATAAAGTAATTATAAAGTGCGGGCGACGGAGGACGACCGTCGAGCAGAGGACGACTGCTGGGGAAATAGCGATGACGGGGACGACCGACATGCTGGGGAAGATGCGGGAAATACAGCAGTGACGGGGACGGCCGACAAGCTGGGGATATGAGATATTATGATGGGGACGGCCATCAGGTAAAGATATAAGACTCTCTGGGGGATTATAGGTAAATGGAATAAATGATGAGGTACGATCATCAAAGGTGAAGGACGATCACCTAGCAGGGGACGGCTGCTCTGTTTGAGGATAAGATGAGGGACGGTCATCTAAGGTGAAGGACGATCACCTGGCAAGGTACAGTTGCCAAAAAGTATCACGACATAGGACAAATGTCGGATAAAAAGGTCGACGATGGGGACGGCCATCGGATAAGCATGATGAAGGACGATCATCAAGAGGTGAAGGACGATCACCTAGCAGGTTACGGCTGCTCTTAAGGTTTGTCATGACATAGGACTAATGTCAGATAACAAGATCAACGATGGGGACGACCATTGGATAGTATGATGAAGGACGATCATCAAGGGGTGAAGGACGATCACCTAGCAGGGGACGGCTGCTAAATATCACGACATAGGACGAATGCCGGATAGGGAAGGGTTCCAATAATGGAGACTCCGCTGGGGAAAGGATGAGGGACGGTCATCCAAAGGTGAAGGACGATCACCTGGCAGGGTACGGCTGCCGAAAAGGTATCACGACATAGGACGAATGTCAGATAGAAAGGTAACAATTTAACAAGTTTTGTTGGGGATTTTGCTGGGGAAAAAGTAAACACGGACGAGTGTCCACATCCAAGAAATGAGAGGTATAGTTGTTTGGGTACTGTGTATAGACTAAAGATACGGACGAGCATCCTTAAGACTATGATACGGACGAGTATCAGGTAAAAACAAACACTGACACATGTTCAGAGATGATGATACGGACGAGTATCAACTGGTTAACAAAGAACACGGACGAGAATCGATTCTGCGGGGACTCTTCTGGGGAATAGTAGACACAGACGAGTGTCTAAGTTCAAGAAGACATAAGTGTTTGACACGGTGTATAGATTAAAGATGCGGACGAGCATCCTTACGACTATGATACGGACGAGTATCAGGTAGAAACAAACGCTTGACGCATGCTCTGAGATGATGATACGGACGAGTATCAACTGGTTAACAAAAACACGGACGAGTGCCGAATCTGAGGGGATATAGGTGGTGTATACAAGATACAGACGAGTATCTGTATGAGTGAAAACAGGAGTAATAAGTATGAGCGGTGTACACAAGTGTTTAACCTGCTGGGGAGAGTATGACACGGACGAGTGTCGGAAAAAGTATATTATAAACAAGTATATGATTTACAAAGTGTTCAGGTAACTATGCTGGGGAATGCGACACGGACGGGTGTCAGGGAAGTTGTATATATATATATATATATATATATATATATATATATATATATATATATATATATATATATATATGTATCTGTGAGTGCAAAGGGGACGCTTTGGCTTTCTTCTGGGGATATGACACGGACGGGTGCCAGGAAGTATCTGTATTTTTAAGGAAAATGCCTTGGCTCTCTGCCGGGGAATCTGGGAAGTATTCAGAAAATGGCTTATGATTATGCAATATGTTTGATTTTTTCCGTAATGCTCCGTTTTAGACGGAATGCTACGCTCTGTGGGAAAATGTGATGCGAATGCTATGATACCGACTCGGGATTCAGATCCCCTTGCTATGAAAATCTCCGGCTGATCTGCTTGAAGTGGATATCCCAGCGGGGGATGAGATCATTGGTAGATCTGATAAGATGTATCTGCTTGGGGGAAATAAATCACTGATAGACCCATCTTGGTAATGAGGAACCCAGCTGGGGTTTGTAGAGGCGTTCTTCACTCTGTTGTGGTTTCTTCATGCGTTGGTCTTCCGGGTAGAGGTTGACACTCTATGGGGAGATGGTTCCCTAGCTTTTGTGCTTGGCTGAGGAGGAGTGGCAACTCAGCTGGGGAGAAAACACCTCCGGTGCTAATTGGGAGATAGACTGAGTAGGTAACGATTTGCCAGCTTGCTGAGGTGAAGCTTTCGTGCCCCATGTTGTGCTTTGAATATCTGCAATCTTGAAACGACAAAGAAACGCACAAGTAATCCCGAGGTATCCCTTACTAGATTCCATCATAGGAGTTTAGACACTCCTGGGAGTAAGTATATTTCCTGCAAGCACGTATGTTTTAGAAGAGAAGCATCTGTATTTATGCAATTAGTATCTTAAAGACGTCGGACATTTTTGCAAACGAAAATAAAATGTATGAGACAAAAACATGACTAAAAATCTGATTTTATTAATTCGTGTGCCCTGAATTGGCAAGATACAGTCAAAGGAACAAATCCCCTAAAATGAGGAGATTGTTACGAATTGAGAAACAAAAGATGTTGGCAATGTTGATGACGCTTCAGGGAGCTTCCCTTTGCTATGACTCGTATGACACTTGACGTTCTTCTCGTCTTGCTTTCTAAAGAAGGTTGATTCTGAACGAAGCTTGATCTTTTTGAAGCTTACCAATTTGCAAGTGATACAGACGAATTCAGAATGCAGTTGTTCGCTTATTCCCTTGTTTTGCGTGGATCGCCCTTTCGGGTTTTCAATCCACCGGGATACCCATTTTTGCCTGAGTTGTTCAATGTGGCTTTTCAACTCAGCGGGTGTACATCTTTTATTTATTTTCCCTTATTTTTGCCCGAGTCTTTTATTTTGTTTTTGACTCGCCGGGATGCCCTATTTTTTCCTGGACTTACATTCTGTTTTTATGTCCAGCGGGTCATTTTATGCGAAGTATTTTTTAACTGCATCTGAATTCACATCGGACAGGAAGTCTTCACCATCCATAGTACTGAGCATCAGTGCTCCACCAGAGAAAACTTTCTTTACTACGAATGGTCCTTCATAGTTCGGAGTCCACTTGCCCCTGTGGTCTGTATGAGGAGGGAGGAGTCTTTTCAGCACAAGATCTTCTACTTGGTACTCCCGGAGCCTGACTTTCTGATCGAAGGCTTTCTTCATTCTTTTCTGATACAGCTGCCCATGACAGATCGCAACCAATCTCTTCTCTTCAATCAAATTCAGTTGCTCGTATCGGGATCGGACCCACTCTGCTTCATTCAACTTAACATCCATTAGTACCCGTAGGGAGGGTAATTCAACTTCAACAGGTAGGACTGCCTCCATACCATACACAAGCTGATACGGTGTTGCCCCAGTGGATGTTATGATTGACGTACGGTACCCATGCAAGGCAAATGGTAGCATTTCATGCCAGTCTTTGTAGGTGACTACCATCTTCTGCACAATCTTCTTGATATTCTTATTAGCTGTCTCAACAGCGCCATTCATCTTTGGCCTGTAAGGAGAAGAATTGTGGTGTTGGATCTTGAAGTCCCGGCACAGCTCTGCCATCATTTTGTTGTTTAAGTTGGAACCATTGTCCGTAATGATTCGCTCGGGTACTCCATACCGACAGATGATGTCTCTCTTCAGGAATCGGGCTACCACTTGCCTTGTAACATTTGCATAGGAAGCTGCTTCAACCCACTTGGTGAAATAGTCAATAGCAACCAGGATGAATTTGTGGCCGTTTGAAGCAGTCGGTTCAATCTTGCCAATCATATCAATGCCCCACATAGCAAAAGGCCAGGGTGAAGACATCACATTCAGAGGATTGGGAGGCACATGCACTTTATCCGCATAAATCTGGCATTTATGGCATTTTCTGGCATAGGCACAACAGTCGGCATCCATTGTGATCCAGTAATAGCCTGATCTTAGCAACCTTTTGGCCATGGCATGCCCTCCTGCATGGGTACCAAAGGATCCTTCGTGCACCTCGTGCATCAACAAGTCTGCTTCTGTTCTATCAACGCATCTGAGGAGTACCATATCAAAGTTTCTCTTGTACAGGGACCCATCAGTATTCAGGAAGAAACTACCAGCAAGCCTTGTCAATGTCTTCTTATCATTGGAAGATGCCCCAGGTGGGTATGTTTGATCCTCCAAGAAGCTTTTGATGTCGTGGAACCAAGGCTTATCATCTTTTACAATGTCTGCTGCAAATACATATGCTGGTCTGTCAAGTCTGGATACTGAGATCCGAGGTACAAAGTTGGCAGCCTGAACTTTGATCATGGATGAAATGATAGCCAGAGCATCTTCAAACTGATTCTCGTCCCGAGGGATATACTCAAGCTTGACCGTTGTGAAGAAAGTCAATAACCTTCTTGTATAGTCCCTATAAGGTATCAGATGATCCTGGTGAGTGTACCATTTGCCGTTGGTTTGATTAACTACCAGAGCTGAATCTCCGAATACAGTCAAAGTCTTGATCCTGAGGTCAATGGCTTCCTCAAGACCCATAATACAAGCTTCGTATTCAGCTTCGTTGTTAGTGCAGTTGAAAGTGAGTTTTGCCGAGAAAGGCATGTGAACCCCCTTAGGCGTAATGAGTACTGCACCAACACCATGACCGTTCATATTAACAGCCCCATCAAACATCATAGTCCATTCTTCCTCCGGGTCAGGCCCTTCAGTGTGAACAGGCTCTTCATGATCTTTTGCTTTTATGAACATGATGTCTTCATCAGGGAAGTCAAATCTCATAGGCTGGTAATCATCAATAGGTTGCTCAGCAAGATAATCAGACAATACACTGCCCTTGATGGCTTTCTGAGATGTGTATTGAATGTCATATTCTGTGAGAATCATTTGCCATCTTGCAACCCGTCCGGTAAGTGCTGACTTCTCAAATATGTACTTGACTGGGTCCATCTTTGAGATCAACAAGGTAGTGTGGGTCAACATATACTGTCTCAGTCAGCGAGCAGCCCACGCTAAAGCACAACAAGTTTTCTCGAGCAGTGAATAACGTTGTTCACAGTCGGTAAACTTTTTGCTTAGGTAGTATATTGCATACTCTTTTCGACCAGACTCGTCATGCTGGCCCAGCACACACCCGATTGACTCTTCTAATACTGTCAAGTACATGATTAGAAGTCTTCCTTCCACTGGAGGCATAAGGATTGAAGGCTCTTGTAAGTATTCCTTGATTTTGTCAAAAGCCTTCTGGCAGTCTTCGTTCCACCTGACCGTTTGCTCTTTTCTCAACAGCTTGAACAAAGGCTCACAGGTTGCTGTAAGGTGAGATATGAACCTTGAAATGTAGTTCAATCTACCTAGGAACCCTCGAACTTCTTTTTCTGTCTTCGGTGCAGGCATTTCTTGAATGGCTTTGACTTTATCAGGGTCAACTTCAATCCCTTTCTCACTCACAATAAATCCCAGCAGTTTACCAGATCGCACCCCGAATGTGCATTTGTTGGGGTTTAACTTCAATTGGTTAACAAAGAACACGTATGAGGATAAAAGAGATGGATATAAATTCCAGGGGAGATGTGACTCGAAGTACTTATGAAGATGGATTTGTCCTACTGGGGGTTTGTAACTGTCTTGTAGAGATGAACTGGTGAAGCTTCGTTGAAATCCTTCCTTCGTTCGTCCTTAGTAAATACTATTACTGCATTTTCATGCATTTCTGGTAAACATCAATCATATTAAACATTTATGCATTTCTGGTAAACATCAATCATATCCAAAAGCATACCCACATTCAAACACAACCAATGGACGCTTCGCTTATGTAAATAGGGTAAAAGTAAATCAGGACTTAAAGATGGAATTTTATTTATATCAAAAAGTGACCTATACATGGGTAGGTTTGTACAAGGAGACAGAAATCCTAGTAAGAGGAATTTGTCATAAAGTTTTACAAAACAAAGAAAATCAGCTATGTGAGGAATAATCCTATTGAGTTTCAATTCTACTATTTCCATTATCTTCAAGTATCTCATCTTCTGCTGTC
>CAWYPZ010000214.1:62500-93566 GCA_963966055.1 Lathyrus aphaca | reverse complement strand
ATATATATATACGCTACTCCATGTATGAATACGCTACTTCGGTTCTGAGGGTGACGTTGCCCTTTAGCGACTTCGTGAGTGCTGTGCTCGTACATCTCTGCATAGCTCCTTCCCAGCTGCTGTAAACACCCCAAATTTTCCCTCACCCATTCACACCATGGCTTGTGATCTTCTCATATGCATAAACACAATCATATCATCTCATATCTCAATTTTGATTCACTGCATAGTTTCTAAGCCATCTGCACCTAGGGTTTGTGATCTGAGCAATCTCAGGGCATCTTGAGCCACTCCAAAGGCTACCAATCACTTCAAAGGGGTCCATGTGTGTTCTTATATCATATTACATCCTCTCAAAGTCAAAAATTCCAAAGAATCACAAGAACTAGGGTTTGAATGGATGCAGAGCCAAGTTTGACTGCATAGGTGACCTAAAATTAGGGTTTTGGTTTCAGAGGCCATAACTCCAAATTTTTTGGTCATTCTTGTTTCCATTGGTCTCTATATGGTATAGGGAGTATGCATATCAAGTTTCATGAAGAAATTCCATGGGGAAGTCATCTGATCAAGGGTTGACTTTCTGGACAAGTCAGTGTAAAGTCAGGGCATCTGAGGCCCCCAATGACCCAACCAATGGGTGATCTTCATCATTTTGAGTGTATATGATCTTTATTTGATCATGGAAGAAGGTTGAAGTTCATAGAAATCAAGAATTTGGAAGTTTTACAAATGTTGACTTTTTGGGCATAGTTGACTTTTCAAGAATGCTTCATTTTAGGTCATTTTTCAAGCCTTGATTCTTGATCCAAAAGTGCTTCAAATGGAAAAACTTTGGTCATGAAAGTTGTAGATCTCATCTTTCCCTTTTCAAAAAGTACAAGAACATGATCAAACTCCTCTTGGATCAAAAGTTATGGTGTGGCAAAGTTGGCAAAAATCATTGATTTTCAAGATATGCTTCAAAGGAGAATTTTGCAAAGTCATGAACCAAAGCCAATTGTGACCTCTAATTCATTTCAAACCATGACACAAACATTCCTTAGGCCTTAAAAGTCAGAATTGGACCAAGAATGCCCATGGTTTATGTTTGGTTGGCCAAAGAAATCACATGTGAACCAAAGGTGTAACAAGTTGCAAAATCATCATGATCACTTCCTACAACTTGTGACATTGGCTGCTGACTTTGGCTAGCCTTTCCCCTCACCCTTGCTGCGCAGCCCCATGCTTGTACTTGCCTAGATCATGAGCCATACTTTCCTTACACAAAATTTGACTTTTGAGCAAAAGCAAACTTACCAATCACTATAGGCCAGGTCACATCATCTGACCTATAGGATTAAAATACATTATCATTTGGCAAGCAAAATGTATCAAGAGGCAAGGCTGAAACCTCATGTAAGAACACATTCACAAAACACACCCCAGCTGCATTTTGTTTCGAATCTCTCTGCCCAGCCATCAAACATACAAACCATTTCCACACTTCAACTCACCATACTTCATAAACCTCAAACCACCAAGAGCCAGGCCTGAAACAAGCAAGAACACCCCACTGCCATTTCTCACCTCAACTTGCAGTTTCATTCGAAACTCTTTCCACAGCACACAAACATACAAATAAACACCACAGATCTTCCCCACTCACCATCTGGATCACAAAGAACCATTTACCATGACCTGAAACTGCCTGAAACTCCATTGCCATTTCTGACTGAGCTTGAGCAGAAGCTTGTCAAACTCCTCATCCAGCCAACATAAATTCCTTTTGAGCATTCAAACATCATCTGGGGATCAAGTGGAGTGGATTACACTGAAGAAAGTGGCCAGAAAGTCATCAGAGTGAAAGCTTCGAATCTCAGGTAGCTTGAAAAATATTTTTCCAGAAATCATTTTTCTTGTTCTAAACTTACTCTTTGTGCCTTCCTGAACATCCTGATGCTTTTAGTTTTTGAAATGGTGATGAAATGAGCATTTAATTGCTCTCTGAAACTTGCGTGCCCTAGTTCTTATTTTCTTCGATTCAGCTTAGTTAGGAAGTATAAATTTGTTTTGAGAGAGGGTTTTGATTCGTGAGTGGTTGGAGAACATTTCCCAATTCTTAGATTTCGTTTTAGTTAGCTTTTTAGGGTTTTGGGGATTTTTCAGGGGAGATGCTGGCCGGAGAAGACGACCGGAAGTCTTCTCCGGCAGCCTGAAAGTGTTTAAGCCCTAATTGTGTAATTAATTGCCATTTGAATTTGGACCATTGGATGCGTTGAAAAAGTTGACTTCGCGCGCGTGTGGATGGCTAGGATGCAGTCATTAAACCCTAATCAGCATTATTTATTTAATTAATTAAGATTAAACCTGTTTGAATCTGGGCCATCAGATGGCGCGCGCAGTCAATGTTTTCAAACTCAGGCTCCATCCTGGCCCTCCATCCTGATTACTTTCATTTTATTCTTTTTTTAATTCATTTTCTTTTCATTTAAATTGCATATTTAATTTAAAATAGTAAAAAATGCATAAAAATTATGAAACTTTTTCTTCTGAGTTTTATTAATTTTTATGACCCAAAAATATTTTTATTTTTATTTTTCTCATTAAAAAAGTATTTTTCTAATTTTTAAAAGATTATTTTTAATTGATTAATGGAAATTAATTTATTAAAAATACTTTTAGGCATTTAAAAATCACCAAAAAATTCATGAAATGTTCTAAGACATTTAGAAACATTGTCCAACCTTCAAACCAAATTTCTTTTTGATCTTGATGCATTTTAAGAATTTTTCATTGAATTAAATCATTTTTTGTGCATTATTTTGATCATAAGTTCAAAAAATCATTTCTGCCTATTTGAGAAGAGTTAGACATTGGTTCTTCTTGCATTGTTTTGTGTTTAGCATGTAGTTTCTAGGATAAAATGGCCATGATTTGATCTTGCATTTTCAATTTGTTTGGCATTTCTTTTGTTTAGGAACCCTAAAAACCCCAATAGCTTAGAAAAATCATAACTTGAGATTGATTAAGAGTTGAGACCTCTCCTTTGGGCATTGGTTTAGTATGGGATTAGGGGTCCTTTGTGTGGCATTTTCCATTTTTTATCTTAGGGTTTACTTCTGGTTTTGGTTTTTGTTTGATGTTTGGTTCATAAACCCTAAGTTGGGCTTCCATATGCATCCATCTTGCATTCTCTTGCATAACATGACTTGCCATGACATTTCAAGCATCCATTTGATTCATTTGACATCATAAGACATATTGAAAGCATGTTTGATCATTGCATCATGTATTTTCCATGTTGTATGCCATGTGCACTTCATAACTTTTCATGTATGATCATGGTTCCTAGCTTGTTTCATTTACATTCATGAAGTTGTATGATCATTTCCATGTGCTGCCTCATGTTTGTAGCATCTCATAGCATCATTAGCATCATGTAAATGCTCCTGGTTTTGTTTCTCATCATGTCATCTCATCCCATTTTGCATTGCATTGCATTTCTTTTCTAACATTTCAGGTGGTAAGTGATGTTGAGAAGTGAATTTGCCTTCACTTCTCATGACTATTCTTTTCATCTTTCTTGCATCCATTGCTGCATTCTTATATGTGTTTGGGTTTGAGCTTGCTCATCCTTGTTCTTCTTACTTTCTTTCTTCAAGTGACTTGACTTCTTGAATGAAGCAAGTCACTTTGCTTCTCTTGATCCTGTTCATCTGCTTCCTGGTGGCTCCTTTGAAGGCTTCTCTTGTAAAACCTCACAAACCTTAGGAACAACCAAGCATGACAATGATTAGGGTTTTGATTAGTCTCCCCACTTAGTTTTACCTTTGTGTCTCTTTGAGTCTTCTCTTCTCACCTCATAATCAGGGACTAAACCCTAAAGGCTTTAAGGCTTTGTGATTAAGTTTATGCCTGCATCCTTCTATTAGGATGGAGTGTATAACTTTAATCCTAAGTGTTAAACCCTTAATGTGTTTAACTCCTTTAATCAATTCATTTAATAAGTATCAAGACATCACACTTGTAACTTGGGCCTTGCATTAGGGTTCTAATTCTTCCTTAATTGGTTAAGAAGGACTAACCCTAGTGTTAATGGACAAGTCCCCCTCAAGTTGTCTTACAAATCATAAAACTCACTTCATCATCTCATCATTAATTAAAATCCATCTTAACAAAGGCTTGTTTTGTCATGAGTTTAATCCCTAATCATGGATTAAGTTGAGGAGCTTTCCTCAGCTTAAATATTCTCATCTATTATCCTTCTATTAGGATGGTGTAATGAGTCTGTTTAATCCCTGACTATGGCTTAACCTCATTACTCAACACTAAACAAAAACACAAAAACATCTAATTAATCACAAGTAGGTTAATGATCTTAACCCTACATCAAAGGTGATTAAGTGTGAGAATCTGACTTCACACTTAAAGTATTCTCATTACCCCTAATCAGAGGGAAGATGTGATGAGTTTACTAAATCCATTGGTTTAGACTTAAGCTCATTAACTTATGACAAACTTTCAAAAGCAATAAAAGACTGAAAACACAAAAACAAACAATAATCGTCTCCTCCGGGATTCTTTTCTCATCTCATTCACTCGCAAACGAGAGCTCGTTTCTTCCGTCTAATGCAAGACAGTTTGCACCTGAGCCAGACAGGTCATACACTTGAGCATAGACAAGCAAGCAGTTCACAAGTCAATTCATCTTTCAGTCTCCTTGGGTCGAACTACGGTGTTTTGACTTCCTCATTGCACGAGAGGATACGTAGGCATAACTTAACGGTTATCGAACAAAAAGTCTCTGTATATTCCCCCTCTTTCCAGCATCTTTCTCTTAGCCTCATTATCATGGGCATTTCATTCTTGTTCTCACACTGACACTTTCATACTTCATATCACTTATACACTATACACTGACACCTGTACATCTTTTCCAGCTCTTTTACACACAGATTGCACTGACACTACCCCTTTAAAACACAAATCTTTTAAGCGTGGATCCCGTCGAGTACGGCGGACAATCTGGGTGCTAATACCTTCCCAGGTTGTAACCAACCCCCTTTCTCAGTCTCTCTGGTTCGCAAGCCGTCTTATCCATCTTTTTCTAGGTCTATGCAGCATTGCCTTTCCTCCGGGATAAAAATGCCTAGCTGGCGACTCTATTCATCTCCAGTGAGTTCACGGCTGTGTGTTCTCACTGTTCCCTTCGCCGACCGTTCGCGTCTGTATCTTCATCTGATCCTGTTTCATTTGTCGGGAGCGACAGCTTGGCGACTCTGCTGGGGAGCCTTATACTGCAACCAGGGCTTCTGGTTCTTTTTGTGGGTTCCTCCTAGCGCTTGTTTGATTTGTGTTTACTGGGGTGTTATGTGCTATTTGTATATTTGCTTTATTTACTGCTTTCTGTACAGCTTTATTTATTGCTTTCTTTACTGTTTTTTTTCATTTATCATACTGTCATGCTGCTGGCTGGATCTGGTTTTTTGTCTTGGTGGGTGGGTGATTCATTGAGAGTTAAGGTCCTATACCTGGGACCTGAGTGACACCTAGGCTAGAGTGAATCATATTCTTTCCCATTCCATTTCGGTCTGGTGCGGGAATATGAAACACGGTTCAGATATGGGTTTCTTCTTGAGAACTCTGTGTTGCGGATTTCCTGCAATACTAGGGCTATCTGGGAAGCCTGCTAAGTCTGGATGACCTTTTAGTGTTGACCTTCAGAAACTGAGGTGAACTAGAGGAGGAACTTTTATGGTTATTGTAAACACTGTACCTCCGGGTTAGAAGTGTTTACACTTCTCATAACTGATCCAAGTCTGAGGATCCTTGTGCTAGAACACCACCTGTGAGGGGGTTGGGCTGTTTACAGGTTTGCAGGTACCTTGACCTCAGAATACCCTGTTACTTTGATTTATTAAGAGTACTCCAATTTGGTACAGTTCTTGTGATTCTAAAACCCTGGATATGTGGCTCTTTATTTGAGTCCCCCACCTTGGTTACTGGATTTATAGACCTCCATCTGGATTTCTTACACACTTGGACCTATATCAGAGTTTGATCAGATCCAGCTCAGTCACAGACCCTTGCATATCATTTGCATACATAATCATTGCATCATATTGACATTTGCTTATTTGTGTTTCAGGGTATCCATCCTCATTTGGTTTTGGTTTTGACCCCATCTTCAGTTTTGACTTGTCTTCACCAGCTATCTGCTTCAGTTATCACCTGCACCAGCCAGTCAGTGGCCCACTTCTTTAGTATTATCATGGCTCCTAAAAAGAGCAACATCACCTATCACTTCTTCCAGCCAGAGTTATCAGACATCAGGAGGATTCAGACCCTGATCACTCCAGATCACATACCTTTGTTCAGGGAACATTATGGAGATATACTTGACATGGTTAGGGATCTGGACCCTTCACAGAGAAGCCTGATCCACACCTGCATTCAGTTTTATGATCCCCCATTGAGATGTTTCACTTTTCAAGACTTTCAGTTGGGCCCCTTATTGGAAGAATACTCCTCATTAGTTGGTATACCTATCAGGGGTGGAATCCCTTTCAACCCTGAGATGGTCTTTCCTGTTAATGGAGAAATAGCAAAGGCTTTGCATCTGGAACCTGTCCTGATTGAGCAGCACGTGACTTCTAAAGCTGGGATCCCTGGTTTTCATCTGGATTTCTTGATCTCTCAAGCTACCCTGAAAGCTTCTCTAGGAGAGTGGAAAGCTGTTTGTGCTTTACTGGCCTTGAGTGTATATGGAATTGTGTTGTTTGCAGATGAGCCTCGATTCATTAGCAAGAATGCAATCCATCTGTTCATCTTGAAGAACCCAGTGCCAACTTTATTGGGGGATCTTTACTATTCAGTGCATCAGAGGAATGAAAAGCAGAGGGGGAGATTAGTGAGGTGTTGTGCTCCATTGTTCCACACTTGGCTTCTCAGGCATCTACCTAGGACAGATGCATTTTTAAACCCTCATCAGCAAAGCAACTGGGCTAAGAGACTCACTGTTCTAACTTCAGCAGATATCAGATGGTGCACTCAGAGCACCAAGGGCAGGGATATCATCACCAGCTGTGGGCATTTTCCCAATGTGCCACTAATAGGAGTTAAGGGTAGTATCAATTACAACCCTCTGCTGTTCAGAAGGCAACTGGGCTATGCACTGGTCCACACTCCTAGGGCACAGGACTTGGTTGAGACCCTCTATTGTGAGAACAAGATTAGTTTGATTGTTGTTAGGCAGGCTGCTTGGGCCTGGGATAATGTTCAAACCAAGGGAATAACCATCCTAGGGAAGTGCAACAATGTGGCATCAGCACAATATTATGAATGGTCCCGTGCTAGGGCCCAATTCTCTGGGATGCCCTTTACCATAGAAGACATGCCTGAGTCATCTTCAGCACCACCCCCTGCCACTATCAGTTTGGAGGAGTTTGAGAGCTTGAAGGAAAGAAATGAGAAGCTAACCCAGGCTTTACAGAAGACCCTCCGGGAGAGGAGTAAAGGTATAAGGGAGATTGAGAGATTGGAGAAGTTGAGAGTGGAGCATTTGACTAAGATTGAAAAGTCTGGGGATTACATCAAAAAGTCAAAGGCTGGAGAACAAATTCTGAAGAATGCTTGCAAGGAAGCCCAGTTCCAGAGAGCAAGGACAGACTTGTATTTGAAGGAGAGCCAAGCCCGGTGGGTCAGAATCACCGAAGCTCGTACCCTGGAAGACAAGAGAGTTCAAGATAAGATGGAGCAACTGGAGGCTAGTGCAAAAGAACAACAAGAAGCCCTGGCAGCAGCCCAGAGGGAGATATCAGAACTAAAGGTCAAAGCAGGGGTAAAGAGGTCCAAGGACCAAACTCAGCATAAGAAGCTGGCAGCAGCTATTGCAACCCGGAACCTCCTTATCCGGAATCTCACGGAGCGTCCGGCTGATCCTGTGACCGAAGCACTTCTCAAGGAAGTTCGTAAGGATGAGTTTGGTCTTGGTGTTTGACCATTTGTTTGTTGTTGCTTTCTTTCCGTGTACTTTTATTTCCTTGTAATGTATTTTGACCCCTTAGAGGGCTTGTGTTGTAAAATGAACAAGTTGTATTATTTCACCTTCTGTAATATATTTGTGTTAGTTTGTTCCATCCGAGTTTCACTTCGAAAACAACTTCAACAACATCATCTTCAAGGGTCTGGAAGGGTCAAAACTGAAGGCCAAACCGGATACCTTGAGAACAAATAAGCATAACTGCATTGCATGCTAACCCTTTGTTTGTTTTGTAGGTTTTTGTTTTGTTGTTGCTAACCTCTGTTGTGATAAATCAGGAACTATTGCTAGGCGCCGAGTTTTTCCCCTCAACCGTCCGCACCGCTATCCAACCCGAAACAACCTTCCGGGAATTCAGATGGATCAGATGCAGCAGGACCTTACTGAGGTCAGAAATCAAATGGCAAATGAAAGGCTAGAGATGAGGAATCAAATGACTCAGTTTATGGAAGTTATGAACAACATGGCTCAGAGCCAGGAAAGATTGAGAGCCATGGTGGAAAGGCAGAATCAAGAAGAGCCCCATGTGGGAACTGCTGGCACAAGTAACAACGAGAGGGTCCAACCTCATGTCAATCCCCCAGTTTTTGGACCCCATCTCCATCCAGAGGCCAACATCCCTGTCAATATACAAGGGACTGCCACAGCAGGGAGGGTACTACAGGAAGACCCTCAAGAAGACCAGTTCACAGTAATGGGTGCTGGGGAGGAAGCTTATGATAGGAGATTGGATGAGATAGCTGAGAAGTTGAGGTCCTTAGAATCTCAAAACTCTTTGGGCTTCGATGTCATGGATATGGGCTTGGTAGACGGGGTCAGGATCCCCCATAAGTTCAAGCCTCCTTGCTTTGAAAAATACAACGGGACTTCATGCCCCCGGACTCACTTACGGTCATTTCTGGGGAGGCTGAAGGCCTATACAATGGATGAGAAGCTCTGGATGTTCTATTTCGAAGACAGCTTAACTGGAGCGTCGAGAGAATGGTACTCTCACTTGACAAGGGCAACTATTAGATGCTGGAAGGACCTGGCAGAGGCCTTCATCAGACAGTATCAGTATAACTTAGACATGGCACCCAACAGGACCCTCCTAATGGGGATGTCACAGTCGTCAAGGGAAAGTTTCCGAGAATATGCCCAGAGATGGAGGCAACTGGCTGCCGCAGTTCAACCACCTATGTCTGAACGGGAAATGGCAGATATGTTCATGAACACCCTTCAGGGAACCTATATTGACAGGTTGGCAGCTTTCTCTTCCACTAGCTTCGCGGATGTTGTCATAGCCGGGGAGAGAATTGAAAGCTTGTTAAAAATGGGAAAAATCTCAGACAACGGTGCAAGCTCGTCCAGTAGTACAAGAAAGCCTTTTGCAGGCCCGAGAAGAACTGGCGAGACCAATGCCATCCATTCGAACAGGGGCAGGCCCCAATATGTGCAAAGGTCAATAGCAGCAGTCACCATCCCTGCTCCAGCTCATCCTCAACCTGTCTATCAACCTCCCCAACAAAACTATCAGCCGCAACCTCAGTACCATCAACAAAATCAGTATCCTCCAAGGAACTACAACAACAGCAACACCAACAACAACAACCAGCAAAGGCCATTTCAGCAAAGGCCATCTCAAGCTAACCGAGTGATCGATCCGATCCCGATGCCATATGCTACCTTGCTGCCACAACTTCTGAAACTCAACCTGGTTGAGCTAAGAACGTTGGCACCTCCGGATCCCAACAGTCTACCAAGGAACTATGACTCCAACGCTAGGTGTGCCTTCCATTCAAACGCACCTGGCCACAGCACAGAAAAATGTAGGGCTCTGCATATGAAGGTACAAGACCTGGTAGAATCCAAGGCTCTGAATTTCGCACCACCGCCCAATGTTAATAAAAAACCCATGCCAAACCATGGTGGTCCCCGGATAAACGCTATTGAAGAAGACAAGCCGTCTTATTTAATAACCAGTGTGGGACAGATCAGGACACCATTGGTGGAAATCAAAGCTCAGCTCTTGGAATGCCAGATGTTCCCAGGGTGTGAGTTAGGTTGTGCTTACTGTAATATCTCGGTAAATGGGTGCGATAATTTGAGGAATGGCATAGATAGCCTTATTCAGAGTGGCCAACTTCAGATCACCACATCATTTCCAACAAATCCAGCAATCTCATCAGCAACGGTTTCAGAACCTCCTACAACTGCAGCAACTATTGTTCCTGACAATTCTTCGGCTTCATCAACAAGTACTTCATCTATCATCTCAACTGATCAGTTTTCAACAAATTTTTCTGCTACAACTTCAGCTTCACTCCACTTCGAGACTCCTACAACGACAACATCCATTCTTCCGCCAATATCTCCTACAACTCCAGCAACAAATCATGAAGATGTCTCTACTGTCACCATATTTTATGATCCTGAAAACAACTCTGCCTACCATTCAGAAGGTGCTGCTCCCACCAGAGCACCAGTTACAATCTTTTATGATCCACAAACAATTACAGTCCCTTCAGCAGCAGCAATCAGTCTAGTCACTGTCACGGTGCCTGGACCAGTACCATATGAAAACAATAGGGCCATCCCTTGGCACTATGGCTCTGACGTGTACTGCGAAGGAAAAAGAATCACTCTTGAAACGTCAACACCTGCACCACAAGTAGATAATGTGGGGGGAGGCGGAGGCTTCACTCGAAGCGGACGTCTCTTTGCTCCACCAATTCAAAGACCTACCGCCGAAGCAGAAGCTGCTGCCAAGGCAAAAGGAAAGAGCCCGGTGCAGGAAGATCAAGCTGTTAAAGAAGCCTTGAAGACACCGTTCGATCAAGAAGTTGATGAGTTTATGAGAATCATCAAAAAGAGTGATTACAAAATTGTGGATCAACTTCACCAAACGCCATCCAAAATCTCTATCCTCTCACTGCTTATGTGCTCCGAAGCCCATCGGAATGCACTACTCAAAGTCTTGCACGCAGCTTACGTGCCTGAAGAGATTACTGTCAGCCAGTTGGAAACCGTGGTTGGAAATGTTACTGCTAGCAATGGGCTAGGATTCACCAACACTGACTTGACAGCGGATGGCCGCAACCACAACAAAGCCTTGCACATCACCATGGAATGCAAAGGAGCTGTCCTTTCACATGTGTTGGTAGACACGGGGTCGTCCCTTAATGTCTTACCAAAGAAGGCTCTGGTGAAGTTAGAATATGATGGGTTGGCATTAAGACCCAGCAACCTGGTGGTAAGAGCTTTTGATGGCTCTAAGAGATCGGTTCTGGGAGAGATTGAGCTACCTGTGACGATTGGCCCGCAGACCTTTAAAACTATCTTTTATGTGATGGACATTCAGCCCGCCTACAGCTGTTTGTTGGGTAGACCCTGGATTCACGCCACCGGCGCAATAACGTCTACCCTTCACCAAAAGTTAAAATTTGAGTGGGAAGGCCAAGTTGTTACAATCTGTGGGGAGGAGGATATATTTGTTAGCCATCTGGCTACTTATAAGTATATTGAAATGGATGGGGAGATCCATGAAACAATGAGCCAAGGATTTGAAGCCTTGAATGTCAATGAAGCATCTGCTGTATCTGGGATCTCCATGTCATCATACCAACAAGCCCGGAGGGTTGTTGAGGAAGGAACTGCCCTAGGCTGGGGCAAGGTTTTAGCTGTGGAGGAGAAGAAAGACAAATTTGGGTTGGGTTACAGGCCAACTCAACATCAAGCAAAGGCTGCTGAGAAGCCCGGTTTTGTCAGTGGGGGGATGCTTACCCCCGATGCTATCAACTGTCTGGAAGACGAGATGGAAGAGGAGCGCAACCTGGAAAGTTGGATTCGTCCAAAGGTCCCGGGGAGCAGTGTCTCGAACTGGTCTTCCCAGGAAATTATAAGAGTTACTCATGTAGAGTAATTATTATTTCCTGTATTTTTATAAGCATGCATCAAAGTCTTGCATCTTGCCCAAGATGACAAGACTCATTTTGTAATCGGGCCATCTGTACTTTTTTGTGCAAACAAGATCAATTAATGAAATATCAGACATCTTTTTGCAAACGAGTCTTTTTCTTTTTGTTCACTGTTTTTCCATTTTTCTTTTTGTACAAAAAATAAATGGAGGTGTTTTCAAAATGACAACTTCATTTCACTTTTCTAAAATAAGACTAAAATCAGATCACTAAAATGAACAACTTAACCCTTGCAGAGAGTGCCTTCCAGACAGCACCGACAACAGCACGGCTATGACATCGTCTGACTTTGACAATCCAATCAATCAAGCTGATGAGGGGGTTGATGAAGAATATGAGCTTCCTGAAGAGCTAGCCAGGTTGTTAAGACAAGAGGAAAAGGTTATTACCCCTCACCAGGAGGAGGTTGAAGTGATCAATCTTGGTACAGATGAAAACGTGAAAGAAGTTAGAATCGGGGCCTGCCTGCAAGACTCAGTGAAGAGACAACTGATTGACCTGCTTCAAGAGTATGTGGACGTGTTTGCTTGGTCTTACCAAGACATGCCAGGGTTGGATACCGATATCGTCGTGCACAAGCTGCCTTTGAGAGAAGAATGCCCGCCAGTTAAACAGAAACTGTGCCGTACTCGGCCAGATATGGCTATGAAAATCAAGGAGGTGGTACAAAAACAATGGGACGCCGGGTTCCTCGCTGTGACTAGCTATCCACCGTGGGTTGCTAACATTGTGCCTGTGCCTAAGAAGGATGGTAAGGTAAGAATGTGTGTTGACTACCGGGATCTGAACAGAGCCAGCCCGAAAGATGACTTCCCTTTACCTCACATTGATGTATTGGTGGATAATACAGCTCAGTTCTCGGTATTCTCCTTCATGGATGGATTTTCAGGATACAACCAGATCAAAATGTCACCTGAAGACATGGAGAAGACAACATTCATCACACCCTGGGGCACGTTCTGTTACAAAGTGATGCCATTTGGGCTCAAGAATGCCGGTGCGACGTATCAACGGGCTATGGTGACATTATTTCATGACATGATCCACAAAGAGATAGAATGTTATGTGGATGACATGATTGCCAAGTCCCTCACTGAAGAAGATCACCTGGTAAATCTGCTCAAGTTATTCAAGCGTCTGAGGAAGTACCAACTGAAGTTGAACCCCAACAAATGCACATTCGGGGTGCGATCCGGTAAGCTGCTGGGCTTTATTGTAAGCGAGAAAGGGATTGAAGTGGACCCTGATAAAGTCAAAGCCATTCAAGAGATGCCTGCACCGAAAACTGAGAAAGAAGTTCGAGGGTTCTTAGGTCGATTGAACTACATTTCACGGTTCATATCTCACCTTACAGCAACCTGTGAACCTTTGTTCAAGCTGTTGAGGAAAGAACAGACGGTCAGGTGGAACGAAGATTGCCAAAGGGCTTTTGACAAGATCAAGGAATACCTGCAAGAACCTCCAATCCTTATGCCTCCAGTTGAAGGAAGACCTCTGATTATGTACTTGACAGTATTAGAAGAATCAATGGGGTGTGTGCTGGGCCAGCATGACGAGTCTGGTCGAAAAGAGTATGCAATATACTACCTAAGCAAAAAGTTTACCGACTGTGAACAACGTTATTCACTGCTCGAGAAAACTTGCTGTGCTTTAGCGTGGGCTGCTCGCCGACTAAGGCAGTATATGTTGACCCACACTACTTTGTTGATATCCAAAATGGACCCAGTTAAGTACATTTTCGAGAAGCCAGCTCTTACCGGACGGGTTGCAAGATGGCAAATGATTCTCACAGAATATGACATACAGTACACCTCTCAGAAAGCCATCAAGGGCAGTGTACTATCTGAATATCTTGCTGAGCAACCCATTGATGATTACCAGCCTATGAGATTTGACTTCCCTGATGAAGACATCATGTTCATAAAAGCAAAAGATCATGAAGAGCCTGTTCACACTGAAGGGCCTGACCCGGAAGAAGAATGGACTATGATGTTTGATGGGGCTGTTAACATGAGTGGCCGTGGTGTTGGTGCAGTACTCATTACACCTAAGGGAGTTCACATGCCTTTCTCGGCAAAACTCGCTTTCAACTGCACTAACAACGAAGCTGAATACGAAGCTTGCATTATGGGTCTTGAGGAAGCCATTGATCTCAGGATCAAGACATTGACTGTATTCGGGGATTCAGCTTTGGTAGTCAATCAGACCAACGGAAAATGGTACACCCACCAGGATCATCTGATACCTTACAGGGATTATACAAGGAGGTTATTGACTTTCTTCACAACAGTCAAGCTTGAGTATATCCCTCGGGACGAGAATCAGTTTGCAGATGCTCTTGCTACCATTTCGTCCATGATCAAAGTTCAAACTGCCAACTTTGTACCGCAGATTTCAGTGTCCAGACTTGATAGACCAGCATATGTATTTGCAGCAGATGTCGTCAAGGATGATAAGCCTTGGTTCCACGACATTAAATGCTTCTTGGAGGATCAAATATACCCCCCTGGGGCATCTTCCAATGATAAGAAGACTTTGAGAAGGCTTGCTGGAAGTTTCTTTCTGAACACTGATGGATCTTTATACAAAAGGAACTTTGATATGGTACTCCTCCGATGTGTTGGCAAGACGGAAGCAGATTTGTTGATGCATGAAGTGCATGAAGGCTCTTTTGGTACCCATGCTGGAGGACATGCAATGGCTAAGAAGTTGTTAAGATCAGGCTATTATTGGATCGCAATGGATGCAGACTGTTGTGCTTACGCCCGAAAATGCCACAAGTGCCAGATCTATGCAGACAAAGTGCATGTGCCTCCGAATCCTTTGAACATTATGTCTTCACCATGGCCCTTTGCCATGTGGGGCATTGATATGATTGGCAAGATCGAGCCAACTGCTTCAAATGGTCACAGATTCATCCTGGTCGCCATTGACTATTTCACCAAGTGGGTTGAAGCAGCCTCATATGCAAATGTCACAAGGCAAGTGGTAGCCCGATTCCTAAAGAGAGATATCATCTGTCGGTACGGAGTTCCCGAGCGAATCATTACTGATAATGGTTCCAATCTAAACAACAAAATGATGGCAGAACTGTGCCGGGACTTCAAGATCCAACACCACAATTCTTCTCCTTACAGGCCAAAGATGAATGGCGCTGTTGAGGCAGCGAATAAGAATATCAAGAAGATTGTGCAGAAGATGGTAGTCACTTACAAAGACTGGCATGAAATGCTACCATTTGCCTTGCATGGGTACCGTACGTCAATCAGAACATCCACTGGGGCAACACCGTATCAACTTGTGTATGGTATGGAAGCAGTCCTACCGATTGAAGTTGAATTACCTTCCTTACGGGTATTAATGGATGTTAAACTGAGTGAAGCAGAATGGGTTCGGGCCCGATACGAACAACTGAGTCTGATCGAAGAGAAAAGGTTGGCTGCAATCTGTCATGGGCAGTTGTATCAGAAAAGAATGAAGAAAGCCTTCGATCAGAAAGTCAGGCACCGAGGGTACCAAGTGGGAGATCTTGTGCTGAAGAGAATCCTCCCTCCTCATACAGACCACAGGGGCAAATGGACTCCGAATTACGAAGGACCATTTGTGGTAAAGAAAGTTTTCTCTGGTGGAGCACTGATACTCAGCACCATGGATGGTGAAGATTTCCCGTCCCCTGTGAATTCAGATGCAGTTAAAAAATACTTCGCATAAAATGACCCGCTGGACATAAAAACAGAATGTAAGTCCAGGCAAAAATAGGGCATCCCGGCGAGTCAAAAACAGAATAAAAGACTCGGGCAAAAATAAGGGAAAATAAATAAAAATGTACACCCGCTGATTTGAAAAGCCGCATTGGACAACTCAGGCAAGAATGGGTATCCCGATGGATTGAAAACCCAAAAGGGCGATCCATGCAAAATAAGGGAATAAGCGAACAACTGCATTCTGAATTCGTCTGTATCACTTACAACTTGGAAAGCTTCAACAGAGTCAAGCTTCAATCAGAATCAGCCTTCTTTAGAAAGCAAGATGAGAAGAACATCATTGTCATACGAGTCATAGCAGGAGAGGAAGCTCCTTAAAGCGTCATCAACACTGCCAGCACTTTGTTTCTCAATTTGTAACAATCTCCTCATTTCAGGAGATATGTTTCTTTGACTGTATCTTGCCAAATTCAGGGCACATGGATTAATAAAATCAGATTTTTCAGTCATGTTTCGTTTTGTATATTTTTTATTTGCAAAGGATGTCTGATGACTCTAAAAAATCAATTGCATAAGTACAGATGCTTTTCTCCCAAAAATAATAATAATAAAACACATGCTTACAGGGAATATACTTACTCTCGAAAGTACTTAACTCCTATGACGGAATCCAGTAAAGGGTACCTCGGGACCTTTTGTGCGTTTCCTTAGCTTTGCAGGATCGCAGGTATGCAGGACGCAACTTGGGGCATGCAAGCTACATCTCAACAAGCTGGCAAATCAACAAAAGATCTCAGCATCCGAAATGCTCTATCCCCAGCTGGGTTGCCTCTTTTCGCTCTCCCCAGCTGAGTTGCCTCTCATAATTCCTCAGCCAAGTTGCCATTTCATCTTCAGATGAATGCAAAAGTCAGGGAACCATCTCCCCACAGAGTTCCAGCCTCTATCCAGAAGAGCAACGCATGAAGATCACAACAGAGTGAAGAAGGCTTCTGCAAACTCCAGCTGGGTCCCGCATTATAAGGATATGTCAACCAGGTGGCATATATCCCCAAGTGGATACACCTCCCCAAGTCTATCAATGATCTCATCCCCAGCTGGGAGGTCCATTTCAAACAGATCAGCCAGAGATCTTCACGGCAACGGGATCCGAATCCCGATTTGATATCTTTGCATAATCATGGCATTTGCATCATATTATCCCCTCAGAGCGTAGCATTCCGTTTAATACGGAGCATTACGGCAAAAGTCAAACGCATAGCATAATCATAAGCCATGTTCTGAATTAACACTTGTGGATAATAACCGTTCATCGACATGCAGAAGAAAAATCCCCACCAGAGTTACCAGCAAGAGCAGTTGCCTCACAAATCATCAAACACCAGTATATATTTCCTTTTGATACCCGTCCGTATCAACGCTCCCCAGTAAAGTCGCCTGAACACTCTTTACAAACAAATCACCCATATCACGGATACTTCATGACACCCGTCCGTGTCGTATCACCAGCAGAAGGCCGAAGACACCCTCTTTGCACTCACACTTACTTATATACACTTTCTTGACACCCGTCCGTGTCATATCCCCAGCGCAGTCGCTTACACTTTTACAACCCATATACCTGTTGATATCATACTTTTCTCCTTTTGACACTCGTCCGTGTCACCTTCCCCAGCAGATAAACACTCATCTATATGTACTCATGCTATCCCATACTTATACAGATACTCGTCCGTATCTTGTATACACAACACATATCTCACCACAGATACGACACTCGTCCGTGTTCTCTGTTAACCAGTTGATACTCGTCCGTATCATCATCTTAGAACATGCGTCAAGCGTTTGTTTCTACCCGATACTCGTCCGTATCGTAGTCTTAGGGATGCTCGTCCGCATCTTTAATCTATACACAAACATCTAAACACTTACACTTTCCTTTCTTGGTTGTGAACGCTCGTCCGTGTTCACTATATCCCCAGTAGATCACCAACAAAGCATTTTCTTTTATCTGACACTCGTCCTGTGTCATGATAACCCTGAGAGCAGCCGTACCCTGCTAGG
This sequence comes from Lathyrus aphaca, assembly GCA_963966055.1. Lineage (NCBI taxonomy): Eukaryota > Viridiplantae > Streptophyta > Magnoliopsida > Fabales > Fabaceae > Lathyrus > Lathyrus aphaca. The sequence goes on along the minus strand of CAWYPZ010000214.1, from coordinate 75,822 downwards.
TGGTCGTCCTCCACTTCTTGATGGTCGTCCTCCATCATGCTCATCCGATGGCCGTCCCCATCGTTGATTTTAGCAGCCGTCCCCTGCTAGGTGGTCGTCCTCCACCTTTTGATGATCGTCCTTCATCATTTTATCCAATGGCCGTCCCCATTGTTGATTTCGGTTATCTGGCATTCGTCCTATGTCATGAGAAACCTCGAGAGCAGCCGTACCCTGCTGAGTGGTCGTCCTCCACTTCTTGATGGTTGTCCTCCATCATGCTCGTCCGATGGCCGTCCCCATCGTTGACCTTTTATCCGATGGCCGTCCCCATCGTTGATATTTTCGGCAGCCGTACCCTGCCAGGTGGTCGTCCTCCACCTTTGATGGCCGTCCCCATCATATTTCTCTTATTCCCAATAGAGCAGCCGTCCCCTGCTAGGTGATCGTCCTTCACCTTTGATGGCCGTACCCCATCATCTGTTTATTTCATTTATTCTTTAACCCGATGGCCGTCCCCGTCGTGTTCCCTTTTTCCTTTTCTTTTAGCCCGATGGCCGTCCCCATCGTCGGTTACTTTGCTTTATGAACTTGATGGCCGTCCCCGTCATGTTTCATTAATCCCCAGAGAATTTTACAGCTTTATCTTGATGGCCGTCCCCATCATGATTTTATTTCCCCAGCTAGTCGGCCGTCCCCGTCTTGGCTTTACCTTTTATCCCCAGCATGTCGGCCGTCCCCGTCATTGCTACTTACCCAGCAGTCGTCCTCTGCTCGACGGTCGTCCTCCGTCGCCCACACCTTACAACATATTTTATTTTCCTTTTACAATCTATATCCCTTTTCTTCTTCATTCTGTGAGTGCAAATTTTGGACTGTCTTTGGTATTCAACCACAAGTTATCTTGTTTGCCTGTTAAGCCGTTGCTTACATCCTGCACAACTAACTCATGATTGAATAGGGGCAGCTGTAAACACCCCAAATTTGCCCTCACCCATTCACACCATGGCTTGTGATCTTCTCATATGCATAAACACAATCATATCATCTCATATCTCAATTTTGATTCACTGCATAGTTTCTAAGCCATCTGCACCTAGGGTTTGTGATCTGAGCAATCTCAGGGCATCTTGAGCCACTCCAAAGGCTACCAATCACTTCAAAGGGGTCCATGTGTGTTCTTATATCATATTACATCCTCTCAAAGTCAAAAATTCCAAAGAATCACAAGAACTAGGGTTTGAATGGATGCAGAGCCAAGTTTGACTGCATAGGTGACCTAAAATTAGGGTTTTGGTTTCAGAGGCCATAACTCCAAATTTTTTGGTCATTCTTGTTTCCATTGGTCTCTATATGGGATAGGGAGTATGCATATCAAGTTTCATGAAGAAATTCCATGGGGAAGTCATCTGATCAAGGGTTGACTTTCTGGACAAGTCAGTGTAAAGTCAGGGCATCTGAGGCCCCCAATGACCCAACCAATGGGTGATCTTCATCATTTTGAGTGTATATGATCTTTATTTGATCATGGAAGAAGGTTGAAGTTCATAGAAATCAAGAATTTGGAAGTTTTACAAATGTTGACTTTTTGGGCATAGTTGACTTTTCAAGAATGCTTCATTTTAGGTCATTTTTCAAGCCTTGATTCTTGATCCAAAAGTGCTTCAAATGGAAAAACTTTGGTCATGAAAGTTGTAGATCTCATCTTTCCCTTTTCAAAAAGTACAATAACATGATCAAACTCCTCTTGGATCAAAAGTTATGGTGTGGCAAAGTTGGCAAAAATCATTGATTTTCAAGATATGCTTCAAAGGAGAATTTTGCAAAGTCATGAACCAAAGCCAATTGTGACCTCTAATTCATTTCAAACCATGACACAAACATTCCTTAGGCCTTAAAAGTCAGAATTGGACCAAGAATGCCCATGGTTTATGTTTGGTTGGCCAAAGAAATCACATGTGAACCAAAGGTGTAACAAGTTGCAAAATCATCATGATCACTTCCTACAACTTGTGACATTGGCTGCTGACTTTGGCTAGCCTTTCCCCTCACCCTTGCTGCGCAGCCCCATGCTTGTACTTGCCTAGATCATGAGCCATACTTTCCTTACACAAAATTTGACTTTTGAGCAAAAGCAAACTTACCAATCACTATAGGCCAAGTCACATCATCTGACCTATAGGATTAAAATACATTATCATTTGGCAAGCAAAATGTATCAAGAGGCAAGGCTGAAACCTCATGTAAGAACACATTCACAAAACACACCCCAGCTGCATTTTGTTTCGAATCTCTCTGCCCAGCCATCAAACATACAAACCATTTCCACACTTCAACTCACCATACTTCATAAACCTCAAACCACCAAGAGCCAGGCCTGAAACAAGCAAGAACACCCCACTGCCATTTCTCACCTCAACTTGCAGTTTCATTCGAAACTCTTTCCACAGCACAAACATACAAACAAACACCACAGATCTTCCCCACTCACCATCTGGATCACAAAGAACCATTTACCATGACCTGAAACTGCCTGAAACTCCATTGCCATTTCTGACTGAGCTTGAGCAGAAGCTTGTCAAACTCCTCATCCAGCCAACATAAATTCCTTTTGAGCATTCAAACATCATCTGGGGATCAAGTGGAGTGGATTACACTGAAGAAAGTGGCCAGAAAGTCATCAGAGTGAAAGCTTCGAATCTCAGGTAGCTTGAAAAATATTTTTCCAGAAATCATTTTTCTTGTTCTAAACTTACTCTTTGTGCCTTCCTGAACATCCTGATGCTTTTAGTTTTTGAAATGGTGATGAAATGAGCATTTAATTGCTCTCTGAAACTTGCGTGCCCTAGTTCTTATTTTCTTCGATTCAGCTTAGTTAGGAAGTATAAATTTGTTTTGAGAGAGGGTTTTGATTCGTGAGTGGTTGGAGAACATTTCCCAATTCTTAGATTTCGTTTTAGTTAGCTTTTTAGGGTTTTGGGGATTTTTCAGGGGAGATGCTGGCCGGAGAAGACGACCGGAAGTCTTCTCCGGCAGCCTGAAAGTGTTTAAGCCCTAATTATGTAATTAATTGCCATTTGAATTTGGACCATTGGATGCGTTGAAAAAGTTGACTTCGCGCGCGTGTGGATGGCTAGGATGCAGTCATTAAACCCTAATCAGCATTATTTATTTAATTAATTAAGATTAAACCTGTTTGAATCTGGGCCATCAGATGGCGCGCGCAGTCAATGTTTTCAAACTCAGGCTCCATCCTGGCCCTCCATCCTGATTACTTTCATTTTATTCTTTTTTTAATTCATTTTCTTTTCATTTAAATTGCATATTTAATTTAAAATAGTAAAAAATGCATAAAAATTATGAAACTTTTTCTTCTGAGTTTTATTAATTTTTATGACCCAAAAATATTTTTATTTTTATTTTTCTCATTAAAAAAGTATTTTTCTAATTTTTAAAAGATTATTTTTAATTGATTAATGGAAATTAATTTATTAAAAATACTTTTAGGCATTTAAAAATCACCAAAAAATTCATGAAATGTTCTAAGACATTTAGAAACATTGTCCAACCTTCAAACCAAATTTCTTTTTGATCTTGATGCATTTTAAGAATTTTTCATTGAATTAAATCATTTTTTGTGCATTATTTTGATCATAAGTTCAAAAAATCATTTCTGCCTATTTGAGAAGAGTTAGACATTGGTTCTTCTTGCATTGTTTTGTGTTTAGCATGTAGTTTCTAGGATAAAATGGCCATGATTTGATCTTGCATTTTCAATTTGTTTGGCATTTCTTTTGTTTAGGAACCCTAAAAACCCCAATAGCTTAGAAAAATCATAACTTGAGATTGATTAAGAGTTGAGACCTCTCCTTTGGGCATTGGTTTAGTATGGGATTAGGGGTCCTTTGTGTGGCATTTTCCATTTTTTATCTTAGGGTTTACTTCTGGTTTTGGTTTTTGTTTGATGTTTGGTTCATAAACCCTAAGTTGGGCTTCCATATGCATCCATCTTGCATTCTCTTGCATAACATGACTTGCCATGACATTTCAAGCATCCATTTGATTCATTTGACATCATAAGACATATTGAAAGCATGTTTGATCATTGCATCATGTATTTTCCATGTTGTATGCCATGTGCACTTCATAACTTTTCATGTATGATCATGGTTCCTAGCTTGTTTCATTTACATTCATGAAGTTGTATGATCATTTCCATGTGCTGCCTCATGTTTGTAGCATCTCATAGCATCATTAGCATCATGTAAATGCTCCTGGTTTTGTTTCTCATCATGTCATCTCATCCCATTTTGCATTGCATTGCATTTCTTTTCTAACATTTCAGGTGGTAAGTGATGTTGAGAAGTGAATTTGCCTTCACTTCTCATGACTATTCTTTTCATCTTTCTTGCATCCATTGCTGCATTATTATATGTGTTTGGGTTTGAGCTTGCTCATCCTTGTTCTTCTTACTTTCTTTCTTCAAGTGACTTGACTTCTTGAATGAAGCAAGTCACTTTGCTTCTCTTGATCCTGTTCATCTGCTTCCTGGTGGCTCCTTTGAAGGCTTCTCTTGTAAAACCTCACAAACCTTAGGAACAACCAAGCATGACAATGATTAGGGTTTTGATTAGTCTCCCCACTTAGTTTTACCTTTGTGTCTCTTTGAGTCTTCTCTTCTCACCTCATAATCAGGGACTAAACCCTAAAGGCTTTAAGGCTTTGTGATTAAGTTTATGCCTGCATCCTTCTATTAGGATGGAGTGTATAACTTTAATCCTAAGTGTTAAACCCTTAATGTGTTTAACTCCTTTAATCAATTCATTTAATAAGTATCAAGACATCACACTTGTAACTTGGGCCTTGCATTAGGGTTCTAATTCTTCCTTAATTGGTTAAGAAGGACTAACCCTAGTGTTAATGGACAAGTCCCCCTCAAGTTGTCTTACAAATCATAAAACTCACTTCATCATCTCATCATTAATTAAAATCCATCTTAACAAAGGCTTGTTTTGTCATGAGTTTAATCCCTAATCATGGATTAAGTTGAGGAGCTTTCCTCAGCTTAAATATTCTCATCTATTATCCTTCTATTAGGATGGTGTAATGAGTCTGTTTAATCCCTGACTATGGCTTAACCTCATTACTCAACACTAAACAAAAACACAAAAACATCTAATTAATCACAAGTAGGTTAATGATCTTAACCCTACATCAAAGGTGATTAAGTGTGAGAATCTGACTTCACACTTAAAGTATTCTCATTACCCCTAATCAGAGGGAAGATGTGATGAGTTTACTAAATCCATTGGTTTAGACTTAAGCTCATTAACTTATGACAAACTTTCAAAAGCAATAAAAGACTGAAAACACAAAAACAAACAATAATCGTCTCCTCCGGGATTCTTTTCTCATCTCATTCACTCGCAAACGAGAGCTCGTTTCTTCCGTCTAATGCAAGACAGTTTGCACCTGAGCCAGACAGGTCATACACTTGAGCATAGACAAGCAAGCAGTTCACAAGTCAATTCATCTTTCAGTCTCCTTGGGTCGAACTACGGTGTTCTGACTTCCTCATTGCACGAGAGGATACGTAGGCATAACTTAACGGTTATCGAACAAAAAGTCTCTGTATATTCCCCCTCTTTCCAGCATCTTTCTCTTAGCCTCATTATCATGGGCATTTCATTCTTGTTCTCACACTGACACTTTCATACTTCATATCACTTATACACTATACACTGACACCTGTACATCTTTTCCAGCTCTTTTACACACAGATTGCACTGACACTACCCCTTTAAAACACAAATCTTTTAAGCGTGGATCCCGTCGAGTACGGCGGACAATCTGGGTGCTAATACCTTCCCAGGTTGTAACCAACCCCCTTTCTCAGTCTCTCTGGTTCGCAAGCCGTCTTATCCATCTTTTTCTAGGTCTATGCAGCATTGCCTTTCCTCCGGGATAAAAATGCCTAGCTGGCGACTCTATTCATCTCCAGTGAGTTCACGGCTGTGTGTTCTCACTGTTCCCTTCGCCGACCGTTCGCGTCTGTACCTTCATCTGATCCTGTTTCATTTGTCGGGAGCGACAGCTGCACCCCAACTCATACGCATTTCTGAGGGCGTTCGAGTTGACGTGCGCCTTTCTGGGCATTGGGGCCACACTTCCTCTCTTCTTTCGCCTCTTTTCTTTACAGCGCCAAGTCGGGCGAGGAACCGACCGGAAGGGGTTCGTATCTTTCAAGCAGCAGACCAAGATCTTCAAGGCCCACTCAGAATCCATCCGGGCCTTCAAAAACGACTACTTCTTGATAAAGCCTGCGAGCGATGCAGCCGTGAGAGCTATGAGTTTTCTCGGAATTGATACTGACGAGAACGACGAGCCCAAGCTTGACGACCAAGGTCAGGTGATTCCGAGGAGATTATGGATATTTCCCTTCTCTTGGAGTCATGTGCATTATGAACGACCAGTGGGGGAATTCGTTCAGGTGGGGGATACCTTGAATGATGACGATGCGGCCAGCTTTGAGGCCTTTAGAAAGTTAATAGCTTCCTTTACTCCGACCCCTCTATTGGACGGAGAGGGGAAGGTTATGGTCGATCAAGATGGGGGAGAAGCTTTGGAGCGTCCCCTAATTAGTGTTACTGAACTGTTGGCCTGTGGTAACGGGCAGGAAGTATCTGATATTTTTGGTATCCGTTCACTTACGCTCGTTAAATTTTCGATTTAACTTTGTTGCTTGTAACTAATTTTGGTTTTATTCTTCTTTTCAGGTTCCTTGACAAATCCTCTGGACAAAATCCACGAGCGTTTGGTCCAGCAGCAGCGGAAACGGTCGAGGGTCGTACAGACCAGACTGACTGAGGCGAGCGGTTCAGGCTCGGGTCCTTTGGTCCAGGGCTCTCCGGGGGTCTCTACTGGCTCTTTGATGAAGAAGCATAAAGCGACGGCTACTGTGGACCTGACGGTCGGTGCTCCCCCAAAGCCAAAGCATGGGATACCCCCATGTTTTGTTGTTCGTAACTTTTTTGAGGGGAACAGTATGGAGGTGGACCGGGCGGACTCTCTGTTCCTGGAGGGGATGGACCGTCCTGCCCGACGGCTTTCTTTGGCTCAGGACGCGAGCGCGGTTATGCGGGTCCTGACCATGGCTTGGATGACGACCGAGGGGTCCCCTTTGCTGGAGCGGGAAAATAGCAAACTCAAGGAGCAGTTGGCTGCTTCTGAGGCCAAGCTGACAGCGGCCACAGAGGAGGTAAAAAAGGTCACCACAGAGTCGGCTGAACGAGCAACGGTCATCGCCAAATTGGAGGTCGACAAGAAGAGGTTGCTTGAGCAGAATAAGAAGCCGAAGGATGCCTTTTGCCCCAAGGAGGACGAGCACAAGGATACCAAACATTTGGTGACGAGGGCTCAGCTTCTCGCTCGGATCGACCAAGATATGGAAGATCTGAACGCGTCAACTGAGTTCAGCTTCCTGAATGCAGTGGACCAAGTGAAAGCTCTCCACCCTGACCTAGCCTTGGATGTCGATTGTATGAATTATCTCTACAAGGTGGTGGATGGCCAGGTTGTAGCCCCTGCTGACTTGGTGGTGGCCGACTCTCAGCCGGGGACGACTGCCCAGCCTGACCAACCAGAGGAGCAGCTGGACCAGGAGGAAACTCGTGCAGAGGAAAGCCGCCCGGTGGGTGAGGATAATTAATTGATGGCCTGCGTGCCTTTTGTAATTTATAATGTATTCTGTTTTGGGGGGCGTGGCCCCCTTTATTTGTAACTCCGAACAAGTCGGCCTTTTGGTGTCGCATTTCTTTTAAATGTTAAGTGTTTGACCCTAGTGGTCGGTTACATATATTGTTTGCTCGTAATAATGCGTCCGTCGGAGGACATAGTTTATTTGTTATTTTTACTAAGTGTTTGACGCTCGTATTTGCATTAGTTAGAAGCAATTGGATAGATACGGGGGAGTATGGATGATCTGTTGGTTAGGGGAACCAATCAGTATTGGAGGGTTTTACTCTCGATCGGTGCTCGAGCCAAGATAATGGCCCGGGCTCCGTGGCGTGAACGTCCCATCGCGAGCTGGGGTTCTCCCTGGTCGTGGTACTTAGGCGACGCCAGACTCGTTTGAGTATCCGTTCGTGCAACAAGTTTCTCTTTTGCTCGAAAGGAGGTCTTGCTTGATTTGTTATATTTGGGCTGACGTGCTCGTACCTAGGCACGCAGTTTTTCGTTAGTCTCTCTTTCTCTTCACCTGGGAGTTGAGTAAGGTGACTGACTTAACTATAATATTGTTTAAGTTTCTCGGCGTTCCAAGGCCGAGCGAGTTCTTCCCCGTGTAGATTTTCTAAGTAATAAGCACCGTTCTCGGTTTTCGCTCGAACGCGATATGGGCCTTCCCAGTTGGGCGTTAATTTTCCCTCGCGGGGATCCCTGTGGTTTCTTCTAAGGACAAGGATGCCTACTTCGAACGTCCGTCTGATGACCTTGGAATCATACCTAGCGGCTATCTTTTGTTTGAGAATAGTTTCTCTAAGAGCGGCTTCCGATCGAATTTCTTCGACCATGTCGAGCTCGTCTCTTAAAGCTTCAGCATTGGTATCTTGTTCCATGGGGAATTCCGTGCGTCTCGATCGGACATGCATTTCTATTGGAATTACCGCTTCGGTCCCATATGCTAATCGAAATGGGGATTCTCCGGTCGTTGAGTGGGGAGTGGTCCTATATGCCCATAGTACGCTATGTAACTCCTCGACCCAGTGTTTCTTATGCTCGTCCAACCTTCGTTTCAGACCTCTTAGGATTACCCTGTTCGCGGCCTCTGCTTGCCCGTTAGTTTGAGGGTGCTCGACTGAAGCGAAGTGTTGTTTTGTCCCCATTGACGCAACGAATTCTTTGAAATGTTTATCCGTGAATTGAGTCTCGTTGTCGGTCACAATGGCGAGGGGCACTCCGAATCGGGCGAGGATGTTTCTTTTGAAGAATTGAAGTATATTGAGTGCAGTGATTTTGGCCAGGGCCTCAGCTTCTATCCATTTGGTGAAATAGTCGACGCCTACAATTAAGTATTTTTTCTGACCAGATCCAACGACGAATGGTCCTAAAATGTCCATTCCCCACCATGCGAACGGCCAGGGCGATGATAACGATTTTAGCTCGGATGGAGGTGCTATGTGCACGTCTCCATGTCGTTGGCATTTGTCGCATCTTCTTACATGCTCCTTTGCATCGTGCTGGAGGGTGGGCCAGTAGTATCCTGCCCTTAGAATTTTTCGAGCTAACGAGCGTCCGCCAGGATGCTGCGCATTGATTCCTTCGTGGACGTCCCTTAGTACGTGTGGAATGTTTTCCTCCTCTACGCATCTGAGGAGGGGTGTAGAGAATCCTCGACGATACATACATCCGCCTACTAAAGAGTATGAGCATGCCCTTCGTCGTATAGTACTAGCCTCTTTTGGGTCGGTTGGTAACTCTCCTTTGGTTAGATAGTTGAACACCGCGGTCATCCAGCAACCTGTGTCGCCCACGACGTTAATGTGTACGCAGGCTGATGAGTGCCCGATACTTGGTTGGGGGAGCAGTTTTTGTATGATGGACTTGTTGTTTCCTTTCCTTTTAGTGCTCGCCAGTTTGGACAGGATATCTGCGCGGGCGTTGTTTTCCCGTGGAACGTGTTTGACTTCTACACTTTTGAACCGTTTTATTTCGTCTTTTACGAGGGCTAGATATTCGGCCATGCTGTCACTTCTGGTTTGGAAATCCCCTCGGACTTGGCTTGCAACCAATTGGGAATCCGTGCAAATTGTGATCTCTTCTGCTTCTAGGTCGGTTGCGAGCCGTATGCCCGCCAGGAAGGCTTCATATTCTGCTTGGTTGTTAGAAGTGGGGAAAGATAAAGTCAATGACACTTCGATGACGTTCCCCTCTTCGTTCTCCAAAATGATACCGGCTCCGCTGCCCGTCGGACCAGATGCGCCGTCCACGAAAATAACCCACTTGGACGAAGCTTTCGGGTCTTGCCCGGTGAATGCAAGTTCAGCCACGAAGTCGGCCAATGCTTGAGCTTTGAGGGCCTGTCTTCCTTCAAATTTGATGTCGAACTCAGATAGTTCTAGTGACCATTTTAACATTCGGCCGGCCATGTCTGGCCGACCGAACAGCTGTCTTATGGGTTGATCGGTCCTTACGATGATGGTGTGAGCTAGGAAGTAATGGCGTAGTCTTCTAGCTGCGAGAAGGAGGGCCAATGCGACCTTTTCTATCTGAAGGTACCGAATTTCTGGGCCGTGGAGTGCTTTGCTCGTGAAATATACGGGTTTTTGCCCTTCGGGTCGTTCGCGCACAAGGGCCGCGCTTACTGCTTCGTTCGCGACCGCAAGGTAGAGATATAGAGTCTCCCCCTCTTCCGGTCTGGATAAGACTGGAGGTTCACTTAATGCTTTTTTCAGGTGGGATAGTGCTAACTCGCATTCTTCCGTCCACTCGAAAGTTGCTTCCTTACGGAGGAGCTTGTAAAAGGGGAGAGCGTGTTGAGCTGATTTTGCTACGAATCGAGCAAGGGAGGTAATGACCCCGTTTAGTGATTGTATGGACTTCTTGGATGTGGGAGTTGGGAACTCCGCGAATGCTCGACACCTATCGGGATTTGCCTCAATGCCTCGTTCAGTCAAATAGAATCCGAGGAATTTTCCCGCTCGGACACCAAAGGTGCATTTCTCAGGGTTGAAGCCCATTTTGCACTTTCGTGCCTGGTCGAAAACTTTTCGCAAATGGGACGCGTGGTCCATTTCTCGTTGAGATTTGACGATCATGTCGTCCATGTATACTTCGAGCATGTCTCCGATTTCGGTTCGGAAAACTTTATTCATCATGCGCTGATACATCGCTCCTGCGTTTTTTAGACCGAAGGGGATAACGTTGTAAAAGTAATTGCCCGACTCGGTCATGAAGGCCGTGTATTTTTTGTCAGACACGGCCATGGGTATTTGATTGTACCCCGAATATGCGTCCATGAAGGATAATAATTTGTATCCGGACGAATTGTCGACCAACTTGTCGATGTTAGGTAAAGGGTATGCATCCTTCGGGCATGCCCGATTGAGATCGGTATAATCAACGCACATTCTCCATTTTCCACTAGATTTTTTCACAAGTACAACATTTGAGAGCCAGGTCGTATACCTGGCCTCGGTTACAAATTTAGCCTCTAGGAGGTCTTTAACAGCAGATTCGACAGCTTCAGTCTTCTCGCTCGACTGCTTTCTCCTGCGTTGAGCGACCGCTTTATGTGTTGGGTCGATAGAGAGGTGATGACAAGCCGTTTCGGGGTCGAGCCCTGGCATTTCTGCGGCGCTTCATGCAAACAAGTCTGCGTTCCCCTTGAGGCAAGCTTCCAACTGTCGCTTCACTAATTCGGGCATATGTGCCCCGATCTTGACGCACCGGACAGGGTCCTCTCCCAAGGTAATTAGCTCGAAATATCCGTTCGGTAATGGTCGGGCTAAGGCCTCTGCTGGTCTCTGGATGCTCTCGCTACTATCTGAGAACTTGCAGTCTAGGTCGATCGAATCGACTTGAGGGAAAGCCTTGGGCACATCTGGTGAATCCAATGTCGGGGGACTTGGTTGGTACGATATCGAGCTGAGACCTTTTGATGCTGCCTCGAAACATCTGCGGGCAGCGTCGACGTCTCCGTGCAATGTGGCGACTCTGCCTGAAGTAGTATAGTACTTCATCTTCAGGTGGACGGTGGACGGCACGGCTATCAACTCGGCTAAAGTTGGTCGTCCTAATATGCATTGGTATAGCGACGGGCAATCCACGACAAGGAATTGGACCCTAACCGTCCTGGCTGTCTCGCCCGCCCCGAAGGTGACAAACAGGTCAACATAACCCCACGGTCGGGATACTGCTCCGTTGAAACCTTGCAGGTCTGATCCGACGTATGGAGTCAGATGTGTTTCGTTCAGTTGGAGTGTTGAAAACAGTTGGGAGTACATGATGTCGCATGAACTACCTTGGTCCACTAATATCCTCCTTACATCGAAGTTCGCCATGCGCGCTCGGATGAGTAAAGGAATGCTAGCGTTGGGTGCTCCTCCCAAGAGCTCTTCTCGATAGAATGCGAGGGGTATGGAACCCTCCCTCGGTGGATCTAAAGTGGCGTTTTGCGCGGGCCCTTTGGCAATTAACTGGTCGAATTTTCTCTTCACGGAACCGACCGTGATTTTATTGAAGTCTCCTCCTGATATGACCATCGCCGAAGGGAAAGCTTCCCACGGACTGTGGGAGGAGAGGTATCCCGCACCCTTGGTGTGGTCTGGTAAAAAGAAATCTTCCGGGCGATAAATGCTCAGGGCTACTTGCATGTTAGCGTCTGCAGGGATGGGCACGGCTTCCTCGATTTTCTGGGTCTCTTGTGTATCCTGTCGAGGATTGTCTCTGGACTTTGTGAACTGTTTCAGGTGCCCGTCTTTGATGAGGATTTCGATCGCGTCCTTGAGGTGGATGCAATCCTCTGTGTTGTGCCCATAACTCTTGTGGAATCTGTAGTATTTCGTTTTATCTGTGCCGGGCTTGCTAGGTTGTTGCCTCGGAAAGCGTACTCCCGCCTGTTTGAATTCTGAATTGGCGCATTCAGACAAAATTTTCTCCCTGGAGGCTAGGAGGGGCGTGTATTCGTGGAAACGACCGATAGGTCCCCGGTGCTCCCGCGGTTCACGGGAGCGCTCATCCTTTCTTTTGTCTCCTCCCCGACGAGATGTCGAGGGTTCATCAACTCGGTGTGGTTTGGCGTCTTCACAGCGTCAAGCGTCTCTTACTGAACTGGCCGCTTGCTTTTCTTCATATTGGATGTAAGCTTGGGGTTTTAGCAAGAATGCGTCAAGGGTGGCCGGGGTTTCAATGCCGACCGCCCGATGGAAATCGGTCGAGGGACGTAGCCCTCGTTCCAGCAGGTACTTTTTCATGTCGTCGGTCGTGGACACTTGGACTGCCTCTTTATTGAACCTTTCGATGTAAGTTCGTAAAGGCTCGTCCCTCCCTTGGATTATTGCTTCGAGCGAAGCCTCTGTCTTAGGGTGTCGTCTTGATGCAGTAAAGTGTCTAGAGAACGTGCGCCCAAGTTGTTTCCATGATGTGATGGATTCAGCCTCAAGGCTTTTGTACCATGTCATTGCCCCTTTCCTCAGCGTCGTGGGAAAGAGTCGACATTTAATTGCTCCCCGAACACCCCGATAGTCGAGCAAGGCATCGATGTTCTCGATGTGTTCGTCTGGATCGGTAGTCCCGTCGTACGAGCCTAAGGGAGGAGGTTTCTCCAAGCCTCTTGGGAGCTTGGC
>CAWYPZ010000214.1:37500-57500 GCA_963966055.1 Lathyrus aphaca | reverse complement strand
TGGCAAATATGTAATGCAATGATCAATGATGCTTTATACATGTCTTAAGATGTCAAATGGATCACAAGAATGCACAAAATGCAAAGACAAGTCATGTTATGCAAGAGAATGTAAGAATGATGCAAAAGAAAGCCCAAATTAGGGTTCATGAATCAAACATCAAACAAAAACCCAAAACAGAAGCAAACCCTAAGATAAAAAATGGAAAATGGCACCTAAAGAAACCCTAGGCCTATGATGAACCACTTCCCAAAGGGGAGCTTCCAACTCCTAACCAAACTCAAGATATGAATTTTCTAAGTTATTAGGGTTTTTTAGGGTTCTTAACAAAACAAATGCCAAACAATTTGAAAATGCAAGAACAATTCATGGCCTTTTTATCCTTGAAAATACATGTTAAACACAAGACAAAGCAAAAAGAATCAATGTCACAACCTTCACCAATAGGCAGAGATGAATTTTTGAATCCATGATCAAAATAATGCATAAAAAATGATTTAATTCAATGAAAAATTCTTAAGATGCATCAAGATCAAAAAAGAAATTTGGTTTGAAGGTTGGACAATGTTTCTAAATGTCTTAGAACATTTCATGAATTTTTTTGTAATTTTTAAATACCTAAAAGTATTTTTTAATTAATTAATTCCCATTAATCAATTAAAAATAATCTTTTAAATATTTAAAAATACTTTTTTAATGATGAAAAACAAAATAAAAATATTTTTGTGTCTTAAAAATTAATAAAACTTTAAAGAAAAAGTTTCATAATTTTTAAGTGTTTTTTACTATTTTAAAATAATTGTGCAAAATAAAAGAAAAGAAATGAAATAAAAATTGAGATAAATGGAAGTAATCAAAAGGAGAGGCTGAGATTGATTCTGGGCTTCACAAGGTTTGACTGGGCGCGCATCTGGACGGTCCAGATTCAAACTTCCCTAATTTTAATTAATTAAATATTAATCCACAATTATTAACTAATGACATGATCCAGACCACACAAACGCGCGCGGGAAGCCTGATCCAAGGGTCCACGTTTAAAACTTGCCCTAACCCTAATTTAATGACTAATGACTTTCAGGTGGCCGGAAGTGACCTCCGGTCATCTTCTCCGGCCACACTCTCCCCTGAGAATCTCAATCTCACTCCCTAGGTATCTAAAACACAATCTATCTGCCCAGAATTCATCCCCAAGCATCATACAACATGAATCAACAAACAAAATGCATTTATTTTTCGTATTCAGGCTGAATCGAATCAAAAGGGATTTAGGTCAAAAAATTTCAGAGACATCATACATGCTCAAAACTCAATGATTTTCGAAACCAAACATACCATCATGATCAGTGGAACATAGAGAACCAATTAAGAACTTAAAAAACAACTCCTGGGGAAAAAGTTCATGAAGCTCACCTGAACTGGAACTCTGATCTCTGGCACTTTCTGGCTAGTTTCTTGGCTCAAACAAGTCACAATGATCCCCCTTTGAAGCTTTGGATGCTTGGTTAGAGTTTAGAAAGCCTCCTGAGTAAGTTTGCAGAAGCTCTGACCAAGGAAGTGTGAAAATCGTATTTGAGTTGTGGAGGGTTTCAGGCCAAAGTAATGAGTGGTTTCTGGTCAGTGAAGCAAGGTGAGTTGATGTGTGGAATTTGTTTTGATGTTTATGGCTTGTAGAAGCAGATTCGAAGGCTTTTGCTTTATGGAGTGAAAATGGTGAAATGGAGTTAGGGCTTGTTTCAGGCCTGGTTCTTTGTTGCTTTGTGCTTAATGAGGCATGGTGAGTTGATGTGTGGGAATGGTTTGGATGTTTGTGAGCTGTGAAAACAAATTCGAAGGAAAATGCAAAGTGGAGTGTTTTGGTGTATGTGATCAATATGTATGTTTCAGCCTTGCTTCCTTTTTGTTTTGGCCAGCATTTGGATAGTATAAACAATTGCAAGTGGCTGGGGGATGTGACATGTCCTGCTGTGATTGGGATGTTTACTTTTGCAAAATGTCAACTTGGTTGTAAGAGAGGCATGGGCTTGGTTCTAGGCAAGTACAAGGGCTAGGGCTGGCGCAGCATGGTGAGTGTGTGAGGCTGGCTTGATTCAAGGACCAATGCAGCAAGTTGGTGAAGCATGATCATGAATTTTGCAACTTGGTTACTTTGTGGATTTTCATGAAAAATGCCTTGTTACATGAACTAAACAACATGTGATCTTGGTTCAAACTTGACTTTTAGGACTTAGAGAATGCTTATGTGCTGGTTTGATACCAATTAGAGGTTACAATTTGACTTGGTGCATGATTTTGCAAGTTTCCCATTTGGTGCATGTCTTGAAATTTAGTGATTTTTGCCAACTTTGATGCACCATAACTTTTGATCCAAAATGAATTAGGTCATGTTCTTGTACTTTTTGAAAAGGGAAAGATGAGATCTACAACTTTCATGACCAAAGCTTTTCCATTTGAAGCATTTTTGGATCATGAATCAAGGCTTGAAAAATGACATGAAATGATGCATTCTTGAAAAGTCAACTATGCCCAAAAAGTCAACATTTGCAAAAACCCTAAATTCTTGATTTTTATGAACTTCCACCTTCTTCCATGATCAAATAAAGACCATATACACCCAAAATGATGAAGATCAACCATTGGTTGGGTCACTGGGGGCCTCAGATGCCCTGATTTTGCACTGACTTGTCTGAAAAGTCAACTCTTGATCAGATGACTTCCCCATGGAATTTCTTCATGAAAATTGATATGAATACTCCCTATACCATATAGAGACCAATGGAAACAAGAATGACCAAAAAATTTGGGGTTATGGCCTCTGAAACCAAAACCCTAATTTTCAGTCAACTGTGCAGTTCAACCTGGCTCTGCATCACCTCAAACCCTAGTTCTTGTGATTCCTCTGCAATTTTGACTTTGAGGAGATGAAATATGATATAAGAACACACATGGACCCCTTTGAGTTGATTGGTTGCCTTTGGAATGGCTCAAGATGCTTTGGGATTGCTCAGATCACAAACCCTAGGTGCAGATGCCTTGGAAGCAATGCAGTGAATCAAAAATGAGATGTGAGATGACATGATTGTGTTTATGCATATGAGAATGATCACAAGCCATGGTGTGAATGGGTGAGGGCAAATTTGGGGTGTTTACAGCTGCCCCTATTCAAACATGAGTTAGCTGTGCAGGATGTAAGCGACGGCTTAACAGGCCAAACAAGATAACTTGTGGTTGAATACCAAAGACAGTCCAAAATTTGCACTCACAGAAATGAAGAAGAAAAGGGATATAGATTGTAAAGGAAAATAAAGTATATTGTAAAGTGTGGGCGACGGAGGATGACCGTCGAGCAGAGGACGACTGCTGGGTAAAGAGCGATGACGGGGACGGCCGACATGCTGGGATAAATGTATGAAACGATGACGGGGACGGCCGACATGCTGGGGATAAAAGGTAAAGCTAAGACGGGGACGGCCGACTAGCTGGGAAAATAAAATATCATGATGGGGACGGCCATCAAGATAAAGCTGTAAAACTCTCTGGGGGTTAATGAAACATGACGGGGACGGCCATCAAGTTCATAAAGGTAAAGTAACCAACGATGGGGACGGCCATCGGGTTAGAAGGAAAAGGGACCACGACGGGGACGGCCATCGGGTTAAAGAATAAATGAAATAAACAGATGATGGGGTACGGCCATCAAAAGTGAAGGACGATCACCTAGCAGGGGACGGCTGCTCTGTTGGAGATAAAAGAAATATGATGGGGACGGCCATCAAAGGTGGAGGACGACCACCTGGCAGGGTACGGCTGCCGAAAATATCAACGATGGGGACGGCCATCGGATAGAAAAGGTCAACGATGGGGACGGCCATCGGACGAGCATGATGGAGGACGACCATCAAGAAATGGAGGACGACCACTCAGCAGGGGACGGCTGCTCTCAGGGTTATCATGACACAGGACGAGTGTCAGATAACCAAAATCAACAATGGGGACGGCCATTGGATAAAGTGATGAAGGACGATCATCAAAAGGTGGAGGACGACCACCTAGCAGGGGACGGCTGCTAAAATCAACGATGGGGACGGCCATCGGATGAGCATGATGGAGGACGACCATCAAGAAGTGGAGGACGACCACTCAGCAGGGTACGGCTGCTCTCAAAGGTATCATAACACAGGACGAGTGTTAGATAAGAAGAAAATTTGTTGGTGATCTACTGGGGATAATGTAAACACGGACGAGCGTTTACATCCAAGAAACAAAAGGTATAAGTGCTTGGGTATTGTGTATAGATTAAAGATGCGGACGAGCATCCTTAAGACTATGATACGGACGAGTATCATGTAGAAACAAATACTGACACGTGTTCCGAGATGATGATACGGACGAGTACCAACTGGTTAACAAAGAACACGGACGAGTATTGAATCTGAGGGGACTCTTCTGGGGAATAGTAGACACAGAAGAGTGTCTATATTCAAGAAGACACGAGTGTTTGACACGGTGTATGGATTAAAGATGCGGACGAGCATCCTTAAGACTATGATACGGACAAGTATCATGTAGAAACAAACGCTTGACGCATGTTCTGAGATGATGGTACGGACGAGTACCAACTGGTTAACAAAGAACAAGGACTACTGTCGAATCTGTGGGGATATGAGTGATGATGTATACAAGATACGGACGAGTATCTGTATAAGTGTACCATGAGTAGTATGAGTATTGTATTGTATTGATGAGTGTTTTAACTGCTGGGGAGAGTGACACGGACGAGTGTCAAAAGAGAAAAGTATAATACTAACAAGTGTATGGGTGATGAAGGTGTACGCGACTGCGCTGGGGATATGACACGGACGGGTGTCAAAAAGGGGTGCATGTAAGGTATGTGAGTGCAAAAAGGATGTCTTTGGCTTTCTGCTGGGAGTTATGACACGGACGGGTGCCAGGACGTATCTGTAATGAGGGTGATTTGTTTGTAAAGGGCGTTCAGGCGACTTTACTGGGGAAAGATGACACGGACGGGTGCCAAAAGGTGTATATACTGGTGTTTGTGATTGTGGGGCAACTGCTTTTGCTGGGACTCTGGTGGGGACTCTTGGGGAAAATAATCTGTATTCACAAGCGTTTAATTCACAACATGACTTATGATTATGCTATGCATTTGATTTTTGCCGTAATGCTCCGTATTAGACGGAATGCTACGCTCTGGGGGTGAATATGATGCGAATGCTATGATTATGCAAAGGAGCGAAGATCCAGGATTCGGATCCCATTGCAGCGAAGATCTCTGGTCGATCTGCTTGAAGTGAACATCCCAGCTGGGGATGAGATCATTGGTAGATCTAATGATGTATCTGCTTGGGGATATATGCCACCAATTGACATATCCTTATAAATGAGAAACCCAGCTGGGGTTTGTAGAAGCTTTCCTCACTCTGTTGTGATCTTCATGCATTACTCTTCTGGATAGAGGCTGAAGCTCTGTGGGGAGATGATTCCCTGATTTCTGCATTCTGCTGAGGAAGAATAGCAACTCGGCTGGGGAATTGTGAGAGGCAACTCAGCTGGGGAGAGCAACAAGAGGCAACTCAGCTGGGGATATAGCATCCTGAGTGTTAAGCCTGTTTGTTGATTTGGCAACTTTGCTGGGGAAGCAATGGGGAGCAACTCAGCTGGGGATAGAGCATTTCGGATGCTGAGATTGAGTGTATGCTGATTTGGCAGCTCCGCTGGGGAAATGGGCACCTTCTAGTGCCATGTGGAAGATAGACCGAGTTGATAATGATTTGCCAGTTTGCTGAGACGTAACTTGCATGCCCCAGGTTGCGTTCTGGATACCTGCAATCCTGCAAAGATAATGGAACGTACAAAAGGTCCCGAGGTATCCCTTACTGGATTCCGTCATAGGAGTTAAGTACTTTCGAGAATAATCAGATTCCCTGTAAGCATGTGTTTTCATTTTTTAGAGAAAGGCATCTGTACTTATGCAATTGTATTTTTAGAGATATCAGACGACTCTTTGCAAAACATAAATGTAAAAAAAACGCAACATGACTGAAAACCTGATTTTATTAATTCATGTGCCCTGAATTGGCAAAGATACAGTCGAAGAAACATATCTCCTGAAATGAGGAGATTGTTACAAATTGAGAAATAAAGTGCTGGCGATGTTGACGACGCTTTGAGGAGCTTCCTCTCCTGCTATGACTCGTATGACAATGACGTTCTTCTCGTCTTGCTTTCTGGAGAGAGTTGATTCTGATTGAAGCTTGATCCTTTGGAAGCTTACCAAGTTGTAGGTGATACAGACGAACTCAGAATGCAGTTGTTCGCTTATTCCCTTATTTTGCATGGATCGCCCTTTCGGGTTTTCAATCCATCGGGATACCCATTTTTGCCTGAGCTGTCCAATGCGGCTCTTCAACTCAGCGGGTGTACATTTTTTCATTTTCCCTTACTTTTGCCCGAGTCTTTTATTCTGTTTTTGACTCGCCGGGATGCCCTATTTTTGTCTGGACTTACATTCTGTTTTTATGTCCAGCGGGTCATTTTATGCGAAGTATTTTTTAACCGCATCTGAATTCACAGGGGACGGGAAATCTTCACCATCCATGGTGCTGAGCATCAGTGCTCCACCAGAGAAAACTTTCTTTACAACGAATGGTCCTTCATAATTTGGAGTCCATTTGCCCCTGTGGTCTGTATGAGGAGGGAGGATTCTTTTCAGCACAAGATCTCCCACTTGGTACTCTCGGTGCCTGACTTTCTGATCGAAGGCTTTCTTCATTCTTTTCTGATATAGCTGCCCATGACAGATTGCAGCCAATCTTTTCTCTTCGATCAGACTCAGTTGCTCGTATCGGGACCGAACCCATTCTGCTTCGCTTAGTTTAACATCCATTATTACTCGTAACGAGGGTAATTCAACTTCAACAGGTAGGACTGCTTCCATACCATACACAAGCTGATACGTTGTTGCCCCAGTGGATGTTCTGATTGATGTGCGGTACCCATGCAAAGCAAATGGTAGCATTTCGTGCCAGTCTTTGTATGTGATTACCATCTTCTGCACAATCTTCTTGATATTCTTGTTAGCTGCCTCAACAGCGCCGTTCATCTTTGGCCTGTAAGGAGAAGAATTGTGATGTTGGATCTTGAAGTCCCGGCACAGCTCTGCCATCATTTTGTTGTTTAAGTTGGAACCATTATCAGTAATGATTCGCTCGGGCACTCCATACCGACAGATGATATCTCTCTTCAGAAATCTGGCTACCACTTGTCTTGTGACGTTTGCATATGAGGCTGCTTCAACCCACTTGGTGAAATAGTCGATGGCGACCAGGATGAATCTGTGACCATTTGAAGCAGTCGGCTCAATCTTGCCAATCATATCAATGCCCCACATAGCAAAGGGCCATGGTGAAGACATGATGTTCAAAGGATTAGGAGGCACATGCACCTTATCTGCATAGATCTGGCATTTATGGCATTTTCTGGCGTAGGTACAACAGTCTGCATCCATTGTGATCCAGTAATAGCCCGATCTTAACAATTTCTTAGCCATGGCATGCCCTCCAGCATGGGTACCAAAAGACCCTTCGTGCACTTCACGCATCAACAAATCTGCTTCCGTCTTGTCAACACATCTGAGGAGTACCATGTCAAAGTTCCTCTTGTACAAAGACCCATCAGCGTTCAGAAAGAAACTACCAGCAAGCCTTCTCAAAGTCTTCTTATCATTGGAAGATGCCCCAGGTGGGTATGTTTGATCCTCCAAGAAGCACTTAATGTCATGGAACCAAGGCTTATCATCTTTAGCAATATCTGCTGCAAATACATACGCTGGTCTATCAAGTCTCGATACTGAAATCTGAGGTACAAAGTTAGCAGCTTGAACTTTGATCATGGATGAAATGGTAGCAAGAGCATCCGCAAACTGATTCTCATCCCGAGGGATATACTCAAGTTTGACTGTTGTGAAGAAAGTCAATAACCTTCTTGTATAATCCCTGTAAGGTATCAGATGATCCTGGTGGGTGTACCATTTCCCGTTGGTTTGATTGACTACCAAAGCTGAATCTCCGAATACGGTCAATGTCTTGATCCTGAGGTCAATGGCCTCCTCAAGACCCATAATGCAAGCTTCGTATTCAGCTTCGTTGTTAGTGCAGTTGAAAGTGAGTTTTGCCGAGAAAGGCATGTGAACTCCCTTTGGTGAAATGAGTACCGCACCAACACCACGGCCATTCATGTTAACAGCCCCATCAAACATCATAATCCATTCTTCCTCCGGGTCAGGCCCTTCAGTGTGAACAGGCTCTTCATGATCTTTTGCTTTAATGAACATGATGTCTTCATCAGGGAAGTCAAACCTCATTGGCTGGTAGTCATCAATGGGTTGCTCAGCCAGGTATTCAGATAGTACACTGCCCTTGATGGCTTTCTGAGATGTGTACTGTATGTCATATTCAGTAAGGATCATTTGCCATCTTGCAACCCGTCCGGTAAGAGCTGGCTTCTCAAATATGTACTTAACTGGGTCCATCTTAGAGATCAACAAAGTAGTGTGGGTCAACATATACTGTCTCAGTCGGCGAGCAGCCCACGCTAAAGCACAGCAAGTTTTCTCGAGCAGTGAATAACGCTGTTCACAGTCGGTAAACTTTTTGCTTAGGTAGTATATTGCATACTCTCTTCGACCAGACTCGTCATGCTGGCCCAGCACACACCCCATTGACTCTTCTAATACTGTCAAGTACATGATCAGAGGTCTTCCTTCAACTGGAGGCATGAGGATTGGAGGTTCTTGTAAGTACTCCTTGATCTTGTCAAAAGCTTTCTGGCAATCCTCGTTCCACCTGACCGTCTGTTCTTTTCTTAACAACTTGAACAAGGGTTCACAGGTTGCGGTAAGGTGAGATATGAACCGGGAAATGTAGTTCAATCGACCTAAGAACCCTCGAACTTCTTTCTCAGTTTTCGGTGCAGGCATTTCTTGTATAGCCTTGACTTTATCAGGGTCAACCTCAATCCCCTTCTCGCTTACAATAAAGCCCAGCAATTTACCGGATCGCACCCCGAATGTGCATTTGTTGGGGTTCAACTTCAGCTGGTACTTCCTCAGGCGCTTGAATAATTTGAGCAGATTCACCAGATGGTCTTCTTCTGTAAGGGACTTGGCGATCATATCATCCACATAGCATTCTATTTCCTTGTGGATCATATCGTGGAATAATGTCACCATAGCCCGTTGATATGTTGCACCAGCATTCTTCAGTCCGAATGGCATCACTTTGTAACAGAACGTGCCCCAAGGTGTAATGAATGTTGTCTTCTCCATGTCTTCAGGTGACATCTTGATCTGATTATATCCTGAAAATCCATCCATGAAGGAGAATACCGAGAACTGAGCCGTGTTATCCACCAATACGTCAATGTGAGGTAATGGGAAATCATCTTTCGGGCTGGCTCTGTTCAGATCCCGGTAATCAACACACATCCTTACTTTGCCATCTTTCTTAGGCACAGGTACTATGTTAGCAACCCACGGTGGATAGCTAGTTACAGCAAGGAACCCGGCGTCCCATTGCTTTTGTACCTCTTCCTTGATTTTCATAGCCATGTCTGGGCGAGTTCGGCGCAGCTTCTGTTTCACTGGTGGGCATTCTTCCCTCAGAGGCAGCTTGTGCATAACTATGTCGGTATCCAACCCTGGCATATCTTGATACGACCAAGCAAACACATCAACATACTCTTGAAGCAGATCTATCAGCTGTCTCTTCACTGAGTCTTGCAGGCAGGCCCCGATTTTAACTTCTTTCACATTTTCTTCCGTACCAAGATTGATCACTTCAATCTCCTCCTGGTGAGGAGTAATAACCTTTTCCTCCTGTCTCAACAACCTGGCTAGCCCTTCAGGAAGCTCATATTCTTCATCAACCCCTTCATCAGCTTGATTGATTGGATTGTCAAAGTCATACGATGTCATAGCCGTGCTGTTGTCGGTGCTGTCTGGAAGGCACTCTCTGCAAGGGTTAAGTTGGTTCATTTTAGTGATTGATTTTAATCTTGCTTTAGAAAAAAGTGAAATGAAGTTATCATTTTGAAAACACCGCCATTTATTTTTGTACAAAAAGAAAAATGGAAAAACAGTGAACAGAAAAAAAAGACTCGTTTGCAAAAAGATGTCTGATATTTCATTAATTTAATCTTGTTTGCACAAAAGTACAGATGGCCCTGGTTACAAAATGAGTCTTGTCATCTTGGGCAAGATGCAAGACTTTGATGCATGCTATAAAAAATACAGGAAATAATAATTACTCGGCATGAGTAACTCTTATAATTTCCTGGGAAGACCAGTTCGAGACACTGCTCCCCGGGATCTTCGGACGAATCCAATTCTCCAGATTGCGCTCCTCTTCCAGCTCGTCTTCCAAACAGTTGATAGCATCAGGGGTAAGCATCCCCCCACTGACAAAACCAGGTTCTGCAGCAGCCTTTGCTTGATGTTGAGTTGGTCTGTAACCCAACCCAAATTTGTCCTTCTTCTCCTCCACAGCTAAGACCTTGCCCCAGCCTAGGGCAGTTCCTTCTTCAACAACCTTCCGGGCTTGTTGGTAAGATGACATGGAGATACCTGATACAGCAGATGCTTCATTGACATTCAAGGCTTCAAAACCTTGGCTCATTGTTTCATGGATCTCTCCATCCATCTCAATGTATTTATAAGTAGCCAGATGGCTAACAAAGATATCCTCTTCCCCACAGATTGTGACAACTTGGCCCTCCCACTCAAATTTTAACTTTTGGTGAAGGGTAGACGTTATTGCGCCGGCGGCGTGAATCCAGGGTCTACCCAACAAACAGCTGAATGTCCATCACATAAAAGATAGTTTTAAAGGTCTGTGGGCCAATTGTCACAGGCAGCTCAATCTCTCCCAGAACCGATCTCTTCGAACCATCAAAGGCTCTTACTACCAGGTTGCTGGGTCTCAATGCCAATCCATCATATTCAAGCTTCACTAGAGCCTTCTTTGGTAAGACATTCAGGGAAGAACCTGTGTCCACCAGCACATGAGAAAGGACAGCTCCTTTGCATTCCATGGTTATGTGCAAGGCTTTGTTGTGATTACGGCCATCCGCTGTCAAGTCAGAATTGGTAAACCCTAGCCCGTTGCTAGCAGTAACATTTCCGACCACGGTTTCCAATTGGTTGACAGTAATCTCCTCAGGCACGTAAGCTGCGTGCAGGACTTTAAGTAGTGCATTCCGATGGGCTTCGGAGCACATAAGCAGTGAGAGGATGGAGATTTTGGATGGCGTCTGGTGAAGCTGATCCACAACTTTATAATCGCTCTTTTTGATGATCCGCATAAACTCATCAACTTCCTGATCGAATGGGGTTTTCAGGGCTTCTTTGGCAGCTGGATCTTCCTGCACCGAGCCTTTACCCTTTGCCTTGGCAGCAGCTTCTGCTTCGGCAGTGGGTTTTTGAACTTGTGAAGCAAAGAGACGTCCGATTCGAGTGAAGCCTCCGCCTCCCCCCACATTATCTACTTGCGGTGCAGGTGTTGATGTTTCAAGAGTGATTCTTTTCCCTTCACAGTACACGTCAGAGCCATAGTGCCAAGGGATGGCCCTATTGCTTTCATATGGTACTGGTCCAGGCACCGTGACAGTGACTGGACTGATTGCTGCTGCTGAAGGGACTGTAATTGTTTGTGGATCGTAAAAGATTGTAACTGGCGCTCTGGCGGGAGCAGCACCTTCTGAATGGTAGGCGGAGTTATTTTCAGGATCATAGAATATGGTGACGGTAGAGACATCTTCGTGATTGATAGCTGGTGTTGTAGGAGGTTCTGTTGGAAGGACTGTTGTTGTTGCTGATGGAGAATCGAAATGGAATGAAGCTGAAGTTGTAGCAGGAGAAACTGTTGAAAACTGATCATTTGGAAAGACAGGTGAAGTACTTGTTGATGGTGCTGATGAATTGTCGGGAACAATAGTTGCTGTAGTTGTAGGAGGTTCTGGAACCGTTGTTGATGAAGTTACCGGATTTGTCGGAAATGATGTAGTGATCTGTAGCAAGCCACTCTGAATAAGGCTGTCAATGCCATTCCTTAAATCTTCACACCCATTCCATGAAATATTGCAGTATGGGCACCCTAGTTCACACCCCGGAAATATCTGGTTTTCGCGGAGTTGAGCTTTGATTTCCACCAATGGTGTCCTGATCTGATCCACACTAGTTATTAAATAAGACGGTTGGTCTTCTTCAATAGCATTAATTCGAGGACCACCATGGTTTGGCATTGGGTTTTTATTGACATTGGGCGGAGGTGCAAAGTTCAGAGCCTTGGAGTCTACCAAGTCTTGTACCTTCATATGCAGAGCCCTGCATTTTTCTGTACTGTGACCAGGTGCGTTCGAGTGGAAAGCACACCTAGCATTGGAGTCATAGTTCCTTGGTAGACTGTTGGGATCCGGAGGTGCCAACGTTCTTAGCTCAACTAGGTTGAGTTTCAGAAGTTGTGGCAGCAAAGCAGCATACGGCATTGGGATCGGGTCGATCACTCGGTTAGCTTGGGAGGGCCTTTGTTGGAATGGCCTCTGTTGATTGTTGTTGTTGGAGTTGTTGTTGAAGTTCCTTGGAGGATACTGATTCTGATGATACTGGGGTTGTTGTTGGAAGTTTTGTTGAGGAGATTGATAGACTGGCTGTGGATGAGCTGGAGCAGGGATAGTGACTGCCGCTATTGATCTCTGAGCATATTGGGGCCTACCCCTGTTGGTGTGAATGGCATTGGTCTCGCCAGTTCTTCTCGGGCCTGCAAAAGGCTTTCTTGTACCACTGGACGAGCTTGCACCATTATCAGAGATCTTACCCATTTTTAACAGGCTTTCAATTCTCTCCCCAGCTATAACAACATCCGCAAAGCTAGTGGAAGAGAAAGCAGCTAACCTGTCAATATAGGTTCCCTGAAGAGTGTTCATAAACATGTCTGCCATTTCTCTCTCAGACATTGGTGGTTGAACGGCAGCAGCCAGTTGCCTCCACCTTTGAGCATATTCTCTGAAGCTCTCCCTTGAAGACTGTGACATTCCCATTAGGAGGGTCCTGTTGGGTGCCATATCTAGATTATACTGATACTGTCTGATGAAGGCTTCTGCCAGGTCCTTCCAGCATCTAATTGTTGCTCTTGTCAGATGGGAATACCACTCCCTCGAAGCTCCAGTCAAGCTATCTTCGAAGTAAAACATCCAAAGTTTCTCATCCATTGTATAGGCCTTCAGTCTTCCCAGAAATGATTGTAGATGAGTCCGGGGGCATGAAGTCCCATTATACTTTTCGAAACAAGGAGGCTTGAACTTGTGGGGAATCCTGACCCCTTCTACCAAACCCATGTTCATAACGTCGAAACCCAAAGAATTTTGAGATTCTAAGGACCTCAACTTCTCAGCTATTTCTTCCAATCGTCTATCATAAGTTTCCTCTCCGGCGCCCATTACTGTATACTGGTCCTCCTGAGGATCTTCTTGAAGTACTCTGGCTGCTGTGGCTGTCCCTTGAATGTTGACTGGGATGTTGGCCTCTGGATGGAGATGGGGTCCAAAAACTGGGGGATTGACATGAGGTTGGACCCTCTCGTTGTTACTGGTGCCAGCAGTTCCCACATGGGGCTCCTCTTGATTCCTTCCTTCTACCAAAACTCTGAGCCTCTCCTGGCTTTGAGCTAAGTTGTTCATCACTTCCATGAATTGCGTTATCTGAGTTCTCATCTCCAACCTTTCGTTGGCCATCTGGTTTCTGACCTCCGTAAGGTCCTGCTGCATCTGATCCATCTGAATTCCCGGAAGGTTGTTTCTAGTTGGGTACCTGTGAGGCCTGTTGAGAGGAAATACCCGGCGGCGAGCAATAATTCCTGAGATTCACAACAGAGGTTAGCAACAACAAAACAAAAAACCTACAAAACAAACAAAAGGGTTAGCATGCAATGCAGTTATGCTTATTTGTTCTCAAGGTATCCGGTTTGGCCTTCAGTTTTGACCCTTCCAGACCCTTGAAGATGATGCTGTTGAAGTTGCTTTTGATGTGAACCCCAACACAAATATATTACAAAAGGTGAAATAATACAAATTGTTCATTTTACAACACAAACCCTCAAAGGGGTCAAGATACATCACAAAAAAGAAAAAGTACATGGAAAAGGAACAACAACAAGCAAATGATCAAACTCCAAGGCCAAACTCATCCTCACGAACTTCCTTGAGAAGTGCTTCGGTCACAGGATCAGTCGGATGCTCCGTGAGACTTCTGATGAGAAGGTTTCTTGTTGCAACAGCTGCAGCCAACTCCTTACTCTGACTTTGGTCCTTAGACCTCTTCAATCCTGCTTTGATTTTCAACTCTGATATCTCCTCCTGGGCTGCTGCCAGGGCTTTTTCCATCTGCTCCATCTTGTCCTGAACTCTCTTGTCTTCTAGAGTACGGGCCTCAGTGATCCGGACCCACCTGGCCTGACTCTCTTTCAAATACAAGTCTGTTCTTGCTCTCTGGAACTGGGCTTCTTTACAAGCATTCTTCAGAATCTGCTCACCAGCTTTAGACTTGTTGATATACTCCCCAGACTTCTCAATCTTGGTCAAGTGTCCCACTCTCAACTTCTCCAATCTCTCAATCTCCCTTACACCTTCACTCCTCTCCCTGAGGGTCTTCTGCAAAGCCTGGGTTAACTTCTCATTTCTTTCCTTCAAGCTCTCAAACTCCTCCAAACTGATAGTGGCAGGGGGTGGTGCTGAAGATGACTCAGGCATGTCTTCTATGGTAAAGGGCATTCCAGAGAATTGGGCCCTAGCATGGGACCACTCATAATATTGGACTGATGCCACATTATTGCACTTCCCCAGAATGGTGATTCCCTTAGCCTGAACATGATCCCAGGCCCAGGCAGCCTGCCTAACAGTTGCCAGACTAATCTTGTTCTCACAGTAGAGGGTCTCAACCAAGTCTTGTTCCCTAGGAGTATGAACCAGTGCATAGCCTAATTGCCTCCTGAACAACAGAGGGTTGTAATTGATACTTCCCTTAACTCCTATCAAAGGCACATTGGGAAAGTGCCCACAGCTGGTGATCATGTCTCTGCCCTTGGTGCTCTGAGTACACCATCTGATATCTGCTGAAGTGAGAGTAGTGAGCCTCTTAGCCCAGTTTCTTTGCTGATGAGGGTTTAGAAATGCATCTGTCCTGGGTAGATGCCTGAGAAGCCAAGCATGAAATAATGGAGCACAAATCCTCACTAACCTTCCCCTCTGCTTCTCATTTCTCTGATGGACTGAGTAATAGAGATCACCCAGTAAAGTTGGCACAGGGTTCTTCAGGATGAACAAATGGATTGCATTTTTGCTAATGAATCGAGGCTCATCTGCAAACAACACAATTCCATATACACTCAAGGCCAATAGAGCACAAACAGCTTTCCACTCCCCAGGGAGGCCTTCAAACTAGCTTGAGAAATCAGGAAGTTCAGGTGAAATCCAGGGATCCCAGCTTTAGAGGTCATATGCTGTTCAATCAAAACAGGCTCCAGGTGCAAAGCTTTTTCTATCTCTCCATTGCCGGGAAAGACCATTTCAGGGTTGAATGGGATTTCTCTTTTGATGGGCAGACCAGTCAATGATGAGTATTCTTCCAAAAGAGGCCCCAACTGAAAGTCTTGAAAGGTGAAACATCTCAATGGAGGATCATAAAACTGAATGCAGGTGTGGATGAGGCTCCTCTGTGAAGGGTCCAGATCCATAACCATGTCCAGTATATCTCCATAACTCTCCCTGAACAAGGGTATGTGATCTGGAGTGATCAGGGTTTGGATCCTCCTGATGTCTGATAAGTCTGGTTGGAAGAAATGATAGGTGATGTTGCTTTTCTTTGGAGCCATGATGCTGAAGACTGAGTAGGACAAGTGTTGATGAAGATGCTGAAAGAATGAGCCACTGATTGGCTGGTGCAAGTAACTGAAGTATATGGCTAACAAGCTGAAGCAAGTGCTGGTGGAGATAGGTCAATATAGCAGATGGGGTCAAAACCAAAACCAAAGGTGAAGGTGGATACCCTGAAACACAAATAAGCACATGTTAATATGGTGCAATGAGTATGTATGCAAATGATATGCAAGGGTTTGTGACTGAGCTGGATCTGATCAAAATGCCTTGGTATAGATCCATGTGTGTTCAAGAATTCCAGATGGAGGTCTATAAATCCAGTAACCAGGGTGGGGGACTCAAATAAAGAGCCACAAGTCCAGGGTTTAGAATCACAAGAACTGTCCAACATGGAGTACTCTTAACAAAGTCAAAGTAACAGGGTATTCTGAGGTCAAGGTACCTGCAAACCTGTAAACAGCCCAACCCCCTCACAGGTGGTGTTCTAAGACAAGGATCCTCAGACTTGGATCAGTTATGAGAAGTGTAAACACTTCTAACCCGGAGGTACAGTGTTTACAGTAACCATAAAAGTTCCTCCTCTAATTCACCTCAGTTTCTGAAGGTCAATACTAAAAGGTCATCCAGACTTAGCAGGCTTCCCAGATAGCCCTAGCATTGCAGGAAATCCGCAACACAGAGTTCTCAAGAAGAAACCCACATCTGAACCGTGTTTCATATTCCCGCACCAGGCCGAAATGGAATGGGAAAGAATATGATTCACTCTAGCCTAGGTGTCACTCAGGTCCCAGGTATAGGACCTTAACTCTCAATGAAACACCCACCCACCAAAGAAAAAACCAGATCCAGCCAGCAACAATGACAGTATGATATACAAAAGCAATAGAGAAAGCAGTAAAGCAACTGTACATAAAGCAAAAATAAATACAAATATACAAACACAAATAAACACATAACACCCCAGTAAACACAAATCAATCAAGCGCTAGGAGGAACCCACAAAAAGAACCAGAAGCCCAGGTCGCAGTATAAGTTTCCCCAGCAGAGTCGCCAAGCTGTCGCTCCCGACAAGTGACACCGGGTCAGATGAAGGTACAGACGCGAACGGTCGGCGAGAGGGACAATGAGAACACACAGCCGTGAACTCACTGGAGATGAAAAGAGTCGCCAGCTAGGCATTTTTATCCCGGAGGAAAGGCAATGCTGCATAGACCTAGAAAGATACGGATAAGACGGTTGCGAACCAGAGAGACTGAGAAAGGGGGTTGGTTACAACCTGGGAAGGTATTAGCACCCAGATTGTCCGTCGTACTCGACGGGATCCACGCTTAAAAGATTTGTGTTTTAAAGGGGTAGTGTCAGTGCAATCTGTGTATAAAGAGCTGGAAAGATGATGTACAGGTGTCAGTGTAAAGTGTATAAGTGATGTGAAGTATGGAAGTGTCAGTGTAAGGAATAAGAATGAACTGCTCAAGATAATGAGGCTTAAAGAATGAAGCTGGAAAGAGGGGGAATATACAGAGACTTTTGTTCGATAACTGTTAAGTTATGCCTACGTATCCTCTCGTGCAATGAGGAAGTCAGAACACCGTAGTTCGACCCAAAGAGACTGAAAGATGAATTGACTTGTGAACTGCTTGCTAGCCTATGCTCAAGTGTATGATCTGTCTGGCACAGATGCAAACTGTCTTGCATTAGACGGAAGAAGCAAGTTCTCGTTTGTGAGTGAGGATGATGAGAAAAGAATCCCGGAGGAGACGATTATTGTTTGTTTTTGAGTTTTCAGTCTTTTATTTCTTTTTGGATTTTTGTCATAAGACAATGAGCTTAAGTCTAAACCAATGGGTTAGTAAACTCATCACATCTTCCCTCTGATTAGGGGTAATGAGAATTACCTTAAGTGTGAAGTCAGATTCTCACACTTAATCACCTTTGGTGTAGGATTAAGATCATTAACCTACTTGTGATTATTTAGATGTTTTTGGTGTTTTTGTTTAGTGTTGAGTAATGAGGTTAAGCCATAATCAAGGATTAAACAGACCCATTACACCATCCTAAAAGAAGGATAATAGATGAGAATGTTTAAGCTGAGGAAAACTCCTCAACTTAATCCATGATTAGGGATTAAACCCATGACAAAACAAGCCTTTATTAAGTGGATTTTAGATTAATGATATGATGATGAAGTGTTTTTTATGGTTTGTAAGACAACTTGAGGGGGACTTGTCCATTAACACTAGGGTTAGTCCTTCTTAACCACTTAAGGAAGAATTAGAACCCTAATGCAAGGCCCAAGTTACAAGTGTGATGTCTTGATGATTATTAGATGAATTGATTAAGAGATTTAAACACCTTAAGGGTTTAATACTTAGGACTAAAGTTATACACTCCATCCTAAGAGAAGGATGCAGGCATAAGCTTAATCACAAAGTCTTAAAGCCTTTAGGGTTTAGTCCCTGATTATGAGATGAGAAGAGAAGACTCAAAGAGAGACACAAAGGTAAAACTATGGGGGGACTAATCAAAATCCTAATTCATTGTCATGCTTGGTTGGTCCTAAGGTTTGTGAGGTTTCCAAGAACAATCTTCAAAGGAACCACCATGAAGCAGATGAACAGGATCAAGAGAAGCAAAGTGACTTGCTTCATTCAAGAAGTCAAGTCACTTGAAGAAAGAAAGTGGGGAGGAGAAGAATGAGCAATCTCAAACTCAAACACAAATAAGAATGCAGCAATGGATGCAAGAGAGATGAAAAGAAAAGGTATGAGAAGTGAAGGCAAATCCACTTCTCAAGTTTACTTACCACCTGCAATGTTAGAAAGAAAATGCAATGCAATGCTAAATGAAGTGAAATGATATGATGCTAAGCAAAACCAGAAGCATGTTGATGATGATTATGATGTTATGAGGTGCTGCAAACATGAGACAAGGCATGGAGATATTCATACAAGATCATGAATGCAAATGATGCAAGTTAAGGAGCATGAACAATCATGAAAAGTTATGAATCATACAAGACAAATGATATGGCAAATATGTAATGCAATGATCAATGATGCTTTATACATGTCTTAAGATGTCAAATGGATCACAAGAATGCACAAAATGCAAAGACAAGTCATGTTATGCAAGAGAATGTAAGAATGATGCAAAAGAAAGCCCAAATTAGGGTTCATGAATCAAACATCAAACAAAAACCCAAAACAGAAGCAAACCCTAAGATAAAAAATGGAAAATGGCACCTAAAGAAACCCTAGGCCTATGATGAACCACTGCCCAAAGGGGAGCTTCCAACTCCTAACCAAACTCAAGATATGAATTTTCTAAGTTATTAGGGTTTTTTAGGGTTCTTAACAAAACAAATGCCAAACAATTTGAAAATGCAAGAACAATTCATGGCCTTTTTATCCTTGAAAATACATGTTAAACACAAGACAAAGCAAAAAGAATCAATGTCACAACCTTCACCAAT
Source organism: Lathyrus aphaca (assembly GCA_963966055.1). Lineage (NCBI taxonomy): Eukaryota > Viridiplantae > Streptophyta > Magnoliopsida > Fabales > Fabaceae > Lathyrus > Lathyrus aphaca. The sequence continues at coordinate 38,086 of CAWYPZ010000214.1, read as the reverse complement.
AGGCAGAGATGAATTTTTGAATCCATGATCAAAATAATGCATAAAAAATGATTTAATTCAATGAAAAATTCTTAAGATGCATCAAGATCAAAAAAGAAATTTGGTTTGAAGGTTGGACAATGTTTCTAAATGTCTTAGAACATTTCATGAATTTTTTTGTAATTTTTAAATACCTAAAAGTATTTTTAATTAATTAATTCCCATTAATCAATTAAAAATAATCTTTTAAATATTTAAAAATACTTTTTTAATGATGAAAAACAAAATAAAAATATTTTTGTGTCTTAAAAATTAATAAAACTTTAAAGAAAAAGTTTCATAATTTTTAAGTGTTTTTTACTATTTTAAAATAATTGTGCAAAATAAAAGAAAAGAAATGAAATAAAAATTGAGATAAATGGAAGTAATCAAAAGGAGAGGCTGAGATTGATTCTGGGCTTCACAAGGTTTGACTGGGCGCGCATCTGGACGGTCCAGATTCAAACTTCCCTAATTTTAATTAATTAAATATTAATCCACAATTATTAACTAATGACATGATCCAGACCACACAAACGCGCGCGGGAAGCCTGATCCAAGGGTCCAC
>CAWYPZ010000214.1:12500-17500 GCA_963966055.1 Lathyrus aphaca | reverse complement strand
GCGTCCACCGAGGAAGTGAAAAGGGTTACCACAGAGTCTGCTGAGCGAGCGACTATCATCGCCAAATTAGAGGTCGACAAGAGAAAGCTGCTCGAGCAGAATAAAAAGCTAAAAGATGCCTTTTGCCCCAAAGAGGATGAAGACGAGGACACCAAACATTTGATTACGAGGGCTCAGTTCCTTGCTCGGATCGACCAGGACATGGAAGATCTGAACGCGTCTACTGAGTTCAGTTTTCAAAATGCGGTGGACCAAGTGAAAGCTCTCCACCCTGACCTCGCCTTGGACGTTGATCGAATTAACTATCTTTACAAGGTGGTGGACGGTCAGATTGTGGTGCCTGCGGACTTGGTGGTGGCCGACTCTCAGCCGGGGACGATTGTCCAGCCTGATCAGCCAGAGGAGCAGCCGGGCCATGAGGAAGCTCGTGCGGAGGAAGATCGCCCGGCAGATGAAGATAATTAATTTGTGGCCTGTGCGCCTTGTATTTTATAATGTATCTTGTTTTGGGGGGGTGTGGCCCCCTTTATTTGTAATTCCGAACAAGTCGGCCTTTTGGTGCCGCATTTATTTTAAATGTTAAGTGTTTGACCCTGGAGGTCGGTTGCATATATTGTTTGCTCGCAACTACTCATCCGTCGGAGGACATAATTTGTTATTATTTTTGCTAAGTGTTTGACGCTCGTATTTGCATCAATTAGAAGTGATTGGATAGACACGGGGGGTGTGGACGACCTGTTGGTTAGGGGAACCAATCAGTCTTGGAGGGTTGTATCCTCGATCGGTGCCTGAGTCAAGGTAATGGCCCGGGCTCCATGGCGTGAACGTCCCATCGCGAGCTGGGGTTCTACCTGGTCGTGGTACTTAGGCGACGTCGGACTCGTACGAGTATCCGTTCGTGCGACAAGTTTCTCTTTTGCTCGAAAAGAGATCTTGCTTTATTTGTGATGTTTGGACTGACGTGCTCGTACCTAGGCACGCAGTTAGTCTCTCTTTCTCTTCCCCTGGGAGTTGAGCAAGGTGACTGGCTTAACTATAATATTGTTTAAGTTTTTCGGCGTTCCACGGCCGAACGAGTTCTTCCCCGTGTAGATTTTCTAAGTAAAAAGCACCGTTCTCGGTTTTTGCTCGAACGCGATATGGGCCCTCCCAGTTGGGCGTTAGTTTTCCCTCGCGGGGATCCCTGTGGTTTCTCCTAAGGACGAGGCTGCCTACTTCGAACGTCCGTCTGATGACTTTGGAATCATACCAAGCGGCTATCTTTTGTTTGAGAGTGGTTTCTCGAAGGGCGGCTTCCGATCGAATTTCTTCGATCATGTCGAGCTCATCTCTTAAAGCTTCATTATTGACATCTTGTTCCATGGGGAATTCCGTGCGTCTTGAACGAATATGCATTTCTATTGGAATTACTGCTTCGGTCCCATACGCTAATCGAAACGGGGACTCTCCGGTCGTTGAGTGGGGGGTGGTCCTATACGCCCACAACACGCTATGTAGTTCCTCGACCCAGTGTTTCTTATGCTCGTCTAACCTTCGTTTCAGACCTCTCAGGATTACCCTGTTTGCGGCCTCAGCTTGCCCGTTAGTTTGGGGGTGCTTGACCGACGCGAAATGTTGTTTTGTCCCTATTGACGCGACGAATTCTTTGAAATGTTTATCCGTGAATTGAGTTCCGTTGACGGTCACAATAGCGAGGGGCACTCCAAATCGGGCGAGGATGTTTCTTTTGAAGAATCGAAGTATATTGAGTGCAGTAATTTTGGCCAGGGCCTCAGCTTCTATCCATTTGGTGAAATAGTCGACGCCTACAATTAAGTATTTGTTCTGACCAGACCCAACGACGAAGGGTCCTAGAATGTCCATTCCCCACCATGCGAACGGCCAGGGTGATGATAACGATTTTAGCTCGGAAGGAGGTGCTACGTGCACGTCTCCATGTCGTTGGCATTTGTCGCATCTTTTTACATGCTCCTTTGCATCATGCTGTAGGGTGGGCCAGTAGTATCATGCCCTCAGAATCTTCCGAGCTAACGAACGTCCGCCCGGATGTTGCGCATTGATTCCCTCGTGGACTTCCCTTAGAACGTGTGGAATGTTTTCCTCTTCTACGCACCTGAGGAGGGGTGTAGAGAATCCTCGACGATACATGCGTCCGCCTACTAAAGAATACGAGCACGCCCTCCGTCGTACGGTACTAGCCTCTTTCGGGTCGGTTGGTAATTCCCCTTTAGTTAGGTAGTTGAATACTGGGGTCATCCAACAACTCGTGTCGCCCACTAGGTTAATGTGTGTGCAGGGTGATGAATGTCCGATGCTTGGTTGGGGGAGCAGTTTTTGTATGACTGACTTGTTGTTTCCTTTCCTTTTAGTGCTCGCCAGCTTGGATAGGATATCTGCGCGGGTGTTGCTTTCCCGTGGAACGTGTTTGATTTCCACACTCTTAAACTGCTTTATTTCGTCTTTTACGAGGGCCAGATATTCGGCCATGCTATCACTCCTGGCCTGGAAATCTCCACGGACTTGGCTCGCGACCAATTGGGAGTCTGTGCAAATTGTGATCTCTTCTGCTTCTAGGTCGTTCGCGAGCCGTATGCCTGCTAAGAAAGCTTCGTATTCCGCCTGGTTGTTAGAAGTAGGGAAAGATAGAGTCAAAGATACTTCGATGACGTTCCCTTCCTCGTTCTCCAGAATGATACCGGCCCCACTGCCCGTCGGGCCAGATGCACCGTCTACGAAAATGACCCACTTAGACGAAGCTTGCGTGTCTTGCTCGGTGAAGGTAAGTTCAGCCACGAAGTCGGCCAGTGCTTGCGCCTTGAGGGCTTGTCTTCCTTCGAATTTGATATCGAATTCAGACAGTTCTAGTGACCATTTTAACATTCGGCCGGCCATGTCTGGTCGACCGAGCAACTGTCTTATGGGTTGATCGGTCCTTACGATGATGGTGTGAGCCAGGAAGTAGTGGCGTAGTCTTCTAGCCGCGAGAAGGAGGGCCAACGCGACCTTTTCTATCTGAAGGTACCGAACTTCTGGACCGTGGAGAGCTTTGCTCGTGAAATACACGGGCTTTTGCCCTTCGGGTCGTTTGCGCACAAGGGCCGCACTTACTGCTTCGTTGGCGACCGCGAGGTAGAGATATAGAGTTTCCCCTTCCTCTGGTCTGGATAAGACTGGAGGTTCACTTAATGCCCTTTTCAGGTGGGATAGTGCTAACTCGCATTCTGCTGTCCATTCGAACGTCGCTTCCTTACGGAGCAGTTTGTAAAAGGGGAGGGCGTGTTGAGCAGATTTTGCCACGAATCGGGCAAGGGAAGTGATGACCCCGTTTAGTGATTGTATAGACTTCTTTGACGTGGGAGTTGGGAACATCGCGAACGCTCGACACCTATCGGGATTAGCCTCAATGCCTCGTTCGGTCAGATAGAATCCGAGGAATTTTCCTGCTCGGACACCAAAGGTGCATTTCTCGGGGTTGAAACGCATTTTGCATTTTCGTGCTTGGTCGAAGACTTTTCGTAAATGGGACGCGTGGTCCGTCTCCCGTTGAGATTTGACGATCATGTCGTCCATGTATACTTCGAGCATGTCCCCGATTTCAGTTCGGAAAACTTTATTCATCATGCGCTGGTACGTTGCTCCTGCGTTTTTTAGACCGAAAGGCATAACGTTGTAAAAATAATTGCCCGACTCGGTCATGAAGGCCGTGTATTTTTTGTCAGACACGGCCATGGGTATCTGATTATACCCCGAGTATGCGTCCATGAAGGATAATAATTTGTATCCGGACGAGTTGTCGACCAATTTGTCGATGTTGGGTAACGGGTATGCATCTTTCGGGCATACCCGATTGAGATCGGTATAATCAACGCACATTCTCCATTTTCCACTAGATTTTTTCACAAGTACAACATTTGAGAGCCAGGTTGTATACCTGGCCTCGGTTACAAATTTTGCCTCTAGGAGGTCTTTAACGGCAGATTCGGCAGCTTCAGTCTTCTCGCTCGATTGTTTTCTCCTACGTTGAGCGACCGCTTTATATGTTGGGTCGATAGAGAGGTGATGACAAGCTGTTTCGGGGTCGAGCCCTGGCATTTCTGCGGTGCTCCATGCGAACAAATCTGCGTTCCCTTTGAGGCAAGCTTCCAACTGTCGCTTCGCTAACTCGGGCACGTGTGCTCCAATCTTGACGCACCGGGCAGGATCTTCTCCCAAAGGAATTAGCTCGAAGTCTCCGTCCGGTATTGGTCGGGTTAAGGCCTCTGCTGGTCTCTGGATGCTCTCGCTATTGTTTGAAAACCTGCAGTCTAAGTCGATTGAATCGACTTGAGGGAAGGCCTTAGGCACATCTGGTGGATCCAGCGTCGGGGAAACTGGCTGGTATGATATTGAGCTGAGGCCTTTTGATGCTGCCTCGAAACATCTGCGGGCAACGTCGACATCTCCGTGCAATGTGGCAACTCTTCCCGACGTAGTGTAGTACTTCATCTTCAAGTGAACGGTGGATGACACGGCTATCAACTCGGCCAGAGTTGGTCGTCCTAATATGCATTGGTATAATGATGGGCAATCCACGACAAGAAATTGGACTCTGACCGTCCTGGCTGTTTCGCCTGCTCCGAAAGTGACAAACAGGTCAACATAACCCCATGGTCGGGATACTGCTCCGTTGAAACCTTGCAGGTCGGATCCGACGTATGGAGTCAGATGTGTTTCGTTCAGTTGGAGCGTTGAAAACAGTTGGGAGTACATGATGTCGCATGAACTTCCTTGATCTACCAATATCCTCCTTACGTCGAAGTTCGCCATGCGTGCTCGGATGAGTAAAGGGATGCTGGCGTTTGGTGCTCCTCCCAGGAGCTCTTCCCGATAGAATGCGAGGGGCACGGAACCTTCCCTCGGTGGATCTAAGGTGGCGCTTAGCGCGGACCCTTTGGCGATCAGTTGGTCGAATTTTCTCTTCACAGAACCGACCGTGATTTTATTGAATCCTCCTCCTGATA
>CAWYPZ010000211.1:5000-7500 GCA_963966055.1 Lathyrus aphaca | reverse complement strand
TTTATAATTGTTTATATTGATGATGTCTTAGTTTTTTCTAAAACTATAGATCAACATATTAAACATTTAAAAATATTCAAAGGATTAGTTAAGCATAATGGACTAGTTATATCTGCTCCTAAGATGAAACTTTTTCAAACAAAAGTTAGATTTTTAGGTCATGAAATTGACCAAGGAACTATAATTCCTATTCAAAGAAGTATTGAATTTGCTTCTAAATTCCCCAATATTATTACAGATAAAAAACAATTACAAAGGTTTCTTGGTAGTCTCAACTACATAGCAGATTATTATGAAAATCTTGCTAAAGATACTGCCATATTACATGCTAGGCTTAAAAAGAATCCTGGCCCTTGGACAAATGAACATTCTCAGGCAGTCCAAAGAATTAAAAATAAAGTTAAATGTCTGCCTTGTTTATCTCTTGCTAACCCTAAGTATTTCAAAATTGTTGAAACTAATGCTTCAGACTTAGGCTATGGAGGAATCCTCAAACAAATAATACCTGATACATCGAAAGAAGTTTTGGTCAGATTTACTTCTGGAAAATGGAATCCTACCCAGGCAAAATATTCTACTATTAAGAAAGAGATGCTTTCTATTATAAAATGCATTTCTAAATTTCAAGATGATCTTCTTAATAAGAAATTTTTATTAAAAATTGATTGTAGCTCAGCCAAATCAATTATTGAAAAAGATGTTAAAAATCTTGTTGCTAAGCAAATCTTTGCTAGTTGGCAATCTCAATTATCTATGTTTGAATTTGATATTCAACACATTAAAGGTGAAAATAATTCACTTGCTGATTATCTAACCCGTGAATTTTTACAGGGAAAAAATGATGACCCCATATAGGGGTAGAGGCCGCGGCTATGGCCGTGGTGGAAGAGGGAGTAACAATATGTTACCCCAGCCAGATTCAAACATTCCTCTAATAGGGGATTGGACTACAGTCTACAAAGGTAGAAAAATGCAGCAATTGCCTGCATCTTCATCAAAAAGGAAGATATTCCTTCCTCATCCTCTAATAAAAATATTTCCTACAAGGAAGTTGCGGTTAATAACCCACCTCAAGAGCAAATGGATTATTTTGAAAATCCAATAACTGAGAAAATCATGTATATTGATGATGAAGATATTAAGATCAATCCAAATGATGGATGGTCTATCAAAGTTAGATACCTCGAATCAAGAGGATATCCAGGTCTTCATGGAAAGTCTAGACCTCACCTAGAAATTCTTCTAACTGTTACCGAATCGGTAACATTTACTCACCATTACCAGAACAATAATCCTGAAAGTTTTATAAACTTCAGTAAATGTCACATTAACAAAATTTTGTTACCCAGAGAATGGGGTCTTAACCCAAATGGTGAAAAAGCAATAAAAATTGCAGAAGGAAAGTATATCTACTTTAATTACTGGGACTATGTCCAAGCTTTTACTGAAGCTTTCTATTATCAAAATCCTAAGAATAAGCACTCTTGGTTTTTCTCAATAAACCCAGAGATAGTTAATAAACCCATACCAAATTGGTTTTATGAATGGTGGACTAAATTTGGTCCGTCTTTAGAAATATTACCCAAAGAGTTACTGGATTTATACAATCCTTGGTGCGACAATAGCCCATTTGTTTTAAATATTTTATCTAACAATTTGATCACCGGACAATGTCCATTTTTGTTCTTTGCCAAATTTCAGATTCCTTGGATATGGAGATGGTCAGTCACCATATCTCAAGATAAATTCAATATCCCCATTTTAGAAAGAAATTTCTTCTATAAATGGTGGAACAAAATGAGTTCCGAAGAAATCCAGAACAAAGTAATATTAATTCAAACAGCTATTGCTGAAGACCAAAATAATAAGGTCAAGGAGCAAAGTTCCCAACCAATGTCTATGGGAAATTTGAAGAACTTCTTCCAGAGAAAATATCCAAATGAATCGGAAGATGAAATCATGATTAGAGCTTTGGATTATATGAAGAACCAATTCTTCTCCACCTTCCCAACAAAATCAACAAAAGATGAGGACTCATCTATGAAGACCAGCTCTTCCATGGGATCAATTGATTCCCACAACTTTGACTGCTTGGCAGGAGAAGCTCAAGCAGACGACCCTACTGCAGAGGATTTCTGGGACGCAATGATTCAATCTATGGCCCAGAAAGCAAAAGGAAAAGCAATGAAATAAAGAATCCAAAAACAAACAAAAGAAGACAAGAAAAAGAATCTTATCTTGTCTAAAGAATCAAAAACAAATATATGAAAACAAAAAAGAATCTCAAAACAAAGAGATAAAAACAAGAAAAGGAATCTTATTTTGTCCAGAGAATCTCAAGACAAAGATATAAAGACAAGAAGGAATCTTATCTTGTCTGCCACTTCATAGCACGATGGGAGTAATAATTTTATCTTTAGGCATAAATGTATGCAATTATTTTTCTTTTGTAAAAGTTTTTTGTTTTTTGTCATAATTAATGTGTCGATGGGGCCCAGTG
>CAWYPZ010000206.1:0-24021 GCA_963966055.1 Lathyrus aphaca | reverse complement strand
GATTAATCGTGACCAATATGAGGCCATTCATGTATTATTTTTTATTCTATTTAATTTATTCTATTTAATTTATTCTATTTCAATTTATTTCACTTTATTTATTTATTATTTATTTCTCTCACTTTTAGACCATATTAACTTTACTTCAAAAATAATAAAATTCCTTGGTCCAACGCCAAGTGAACTTCACACACACTTCACTCACACACGTAAGTCGGTCGTTTACGATCGCCATCTGCACAGTCTTTACACTTCACAGCTTTCTAACTTAAACAAATTGATGCACCACGCTTGTCTTCCACCCCCGCATTCTCGATCCATATATCGAGTCATAGCCCGGTTACTAAGCCTTTTACCTTGCATTTCCATTTACTTTATTCAGTCCATTTTTGCAAGTAGCAGCCTATGCCTTAGACTTAGGAGCTTGCACCCTCATTTATCTACTCTACTTTCTTTGCATTTAAATCCAAAAGGGAAAGAACTCCTGCAGTTGACTCAATGTCATAGGAAGTTTAGCCATCCCTAGTTACCTTTTTGACCTTAGCCATTAGGACTTTTTATTTTACAACTTTTTGTGACTTTTCTAAAGTCACGTGAGTGTTTGCCATAACACTTACCTTCCCCCGCGAACCTTGAGCGTAACCAAGTGTTCGATAATCTTTAGGAGAACTACGAGTGCTCTGATTCTATACCCGATACGTAGGCATCGATGCGATTTTGTGCGAGCACCATTAGAAATAAAACCTTAGGTTCCCATAATTTTAACAAGCAATAAATAACAAAGATACAAATATTAACAAGAGGTTCCCGTAGGATACTGCGGATGCTTAGGATGCTAACACCTTCCCTAGGTATAATCAACCCCCGAACCTAGTTTCTCCTCATTTAGGGTTTTTACGATCTTTTTCCCTTTTCCCTTTGGATTAAATTAAAGTCGGTGGTGAACATAAAAGTTTTGCGATTCAAGCTTAATCAATAGCTTGGTATCCGATTCTCACCGCAACAGGGGGTTACATGCGCATAAATTATAATTGCATGTGTATGAAGTCCATATCATGATTCCTTAAGGAGTAGTAGTCAACAACTTTCTTAGTCAAAGTGGAGTGGTTACTACGTCCAGAGGTCCCAAAATCCAGACCCTAGAGCCTTTATGAATACACTAACTCTATGGTTAAGGAAGACAAGTCAAAATACACAGGAAATACCCCTAAACGATACAAAGCTTTCACACGAACTTACTCTCTCCATACCAAAATCACCTTAAAGTATAGTTTCTCAACGTTGTGAGTTTGCCGTAAAACCACCGAAAATTCTAAAAACCTCTTATCACCCCTATCAACATTGGAGTGCCACACATTTGTACTTTTTAAATAAAAAATATATTCACAAAAAATACTTAGTAAAAATAATTTAAAAAATAATTGGCTATATTTCGAGCCGACCAAACATCTCAACATCTTAGAATAAATTTAAAATAAGAACATACTTTAAATTAAAATATATATATTTTAAACTAAAGATGTGAAATATTTCATATATCAATATTGTTTTAGTATATTCTATTACTAAAACCATGTCTAAATACATAAAAAAATTCTTGTGACTATTTAACAAAAAATAAAATCTAAATATAGGACTATACCCACCGCATAATACATTATATAGATTTAAATTTTTATTGAAAATATTAATATTATTAATAATTAATATTTATTATTTATTGTTGATTAAAAAATCATAAAAAATATTTCAGTTTAAAATAATTAACATATTGAAAATATTTTTAATACGAATAAAAAAACTCAAATAAGATCTCATATTTAGGATCTGTTTGGATTGATAGAAATAGATGAAATGAAATAGAATGTAGTGGAATGATATTATATTATATTGTTTGGTTTTATAAATTAAACAAGAAAACTGTGTAATAGTGTCAGCTAAAAGTCCTCGCTAACAGGTTAAAAATCGATGCTACTATGTGTTAGCGTCGGGATCGGGGCGAACATCCTAAAGCTGGAAGAAAAACATAATCACGATGCATCGTTAACATAGTGTCGGCTATTTTCAACGCTAGTGGGACGATAAAATACTAAAGCCGACGCTAGTTTACAATTTTTTAAAAAGGTTGCGGCGGCTAGAGTCGTCGTAAGGTTCGTCTAGTGGCGGTTCAAAGCGACACTTAAACAATCTTTCCAATGTAATAGCGTGGCTAAAAGCCTCCGCTAAGTTTTTAAAAGAAACCATTACGACGCTAAAAGTCGTCGCTACCTATCAGATTTCGTGTACGATAGCGTTGCAAATAACCGCCGCTATTGGTTTTACTTAATGTATATATTGTATGTAGCATCAGTTTTCGTTGACGTTGTTTCTTTACAAATGTGACGTACTGTCGGCCATAACCAATGCTAAATGTTTTCTGTTTTTTTTAAAAAAAATTATTTAAATTTATTCATGTTTAAAATCAAATTTATTTGCTACTTTAAATTTACTGAACCCTATTTTTAATTTCAAACTATTCATTGATATATTATCACATCAAAATTCCAACAAAAGATAATAAACTTGTGTAAATCCATGATATTGCTACATTAATTAAGATGTCAAAGTTACATCAAAATATTGACACTATATTAAACTTGTGTCCATCCACTATATATAAAGATGTCAAATACCAACACAAAATATTAAATTTGTGAAAATCAACAATTATTTGATCCAAGTCCCAAAACAAAGAAAAAGAGAATGCATATGACTAACATCAATCACTCATATCTTCTAGATCTAGTGAGTGTTCATCAGAGTCATCATCATAATGCCCATGAGTATTAGGATGGACACTAGAAGCAGGAGCAGTGGAAGGACTCACATGACTTGACTTCCAAGCAAATATCTCTTTTTGAAATTCTTCAAACTTCTTTTTCAAATCTTTTGTCTCGACCATAGCTCTATCTGCACATGCATTAGCTGATGCAGCCTCTTTACGTGCTATGGTAGCCTCAACTCTAGCCGCCTCAATCGCTTGGCTCTCTACCTCTATATTCTAATTTGAAACAATCACTTTTGTCAAATAAGACACATCATATCGTATGTTACCCGCCATTCGGGAAGTTCCATAGCAACGATCACGCGTCTTACCACCGACAACTTCTTTCCAAATTAGTAACCTCTCTGACCCATCCATATTATTATCAGTTTGAATGGCTTGAGTCAAACGATTCACATAATCTTCCTGTAAAACATAAGACACATAAAATCAACCTTATTTCAAGATACTAGTACAATGTCAATAACAATAACAATTCAAAAGACATCAAAATAAGTACACATAAAAACCAGTACAATGTCAAAAGACACATAAAAACCAGTACAATTCAAAAACAAAAGACACATAAAACTAGAACCAGTACAATGTCAAATATGAATACGCCAATTTTATGCACATTCAAATTCAAAATAACAAACTGTAACACTAAAATGAAATAAATATTGGATGGTTGAATTCAAATTCAAAATAACAAATTGTAACTAGAACAAGTTTCACAACCAGTTTTATGTAACCTTGAAAGATGTTACCTAATGAATATTGTTTTATTACTCAAAATTTATCAGCAAATATATTCTCAAGGATATGAATAGTTTTATTTGATGAAGTATAATGTCAAATTTAGGACATGATCCACTAATTATAACTTGTAGAGTTCAAGCTTTCAGAGTTATAGTACTAAACTTTTGTTGAAACTAGTTACAGTACTAAACTTTCAGAGTTACAATACTAACTATATAATTATTCATTTCAAACATTTTAAACATGTGCATTTTATGTTCACTCATATCATACACAAAAGCTAAAATAATAGTATAATACACAACACTAAAAACATATGCATAACTAGTATCAAAGTTCATCCATATCATCAATATTCAAACCCCATATAAAGCAAATAAGTTTTAGCATCCAAAATTTAAGGTATGTAAACACAATTGATTTCCTGAACGGAATCACTATCTCCAAGGTAGGGGTGACTACTGACTGTAAAAACGTTGCCGAAAAGGTTGCCAACAACTTTTCAAACAAAAAATATATATTTCTACTTGGTTTAAATGTATCTTGCTGCAATTTGGCTGCTATTTGGCTGCTATTGGTAGCACTGCAGTTGCTACTCAAAACTAAAACGCAGTGCAATTTTTCCAAGTGCCTGCTATGCCATTATTGACTGCAAAGTGCATGTCATTGCGAAGTAATTTATAACCAGGAAACAAAACTCATTAACAAAGAACAAGTTTTGAATGGTTGCAGTGATAGGGAAATTTAAAATCAAGGCATGTCAAATGGTTGTGACTTGTGATGAGAATTGTTATAGAAAAAGGAAATTTGGATGGATACCTACAGCAAGATTGTAGAGCTGGGGTGATGGGGTCAGTTACTTTTTTCTCAATTAGGTCATGAATTCTGACAAAGGTTTGTAATTTTCTCAATTGTGTATTTATTATTGGACAACCAACTAACTTGAGATGATTGCAGTGATTAAGATTGGAAAGATTAAATCAATCTCCAAGAGAACGACATGAGTATTTAATATCACTTATACTTATCTCTTATAAAGGTTTGGTTTTCTATGGCATTGGAATCAAATATCATTATATAAGCATCGGTTATGTCACCGGTGTGTCTTATATTCAAACATCATTTGAAATTTTAAGTATATATAGTTCTTGGTTTCATAAAAAAAACATGAAAGATGTAAGTTTGGTTTCAAGCGATCCTTTTTACCTGTTTCTATTTTTTATTTTATTTTTGGGAATTTCTCCTTTACCTGTTTCATTTACTGCAATATGAAGAATAGGGAGTACAAAAGCTGTAGGCGTCTAAGTTTTCTGTTTTTCTATTTTTTTTAATGAAAATTTCGAATTAATAAAAAATACCATATCTGCTTATGGTTAGGCTACTGTAGATTGGTTGTTGCTCTAGGCTCTCTATACCTGATCATAAAGGTTTGTAATTTTTTTGTTTTATATCATAATTTATGAATGATGAGGACTTTAAATCGCTCCTATTTTGCGAACGTTTATGAAACTCGTATCATTTTAAACATGTGCATTTTTAGTGTTGTGTATTATAAAATTCCTAGAAGTATTGGTAATTCCTCGAACAAAAAATCAACAAGGTATCTAATTAACTTTCACTCCAACAGAGTTTCAATGCAGAGTTTCAAACAAAAAATCAACATTAATCATCTAAGCTAATTGTTTTTCAAATTAAGATATTGACTGTCAAACAACAAACAAGAAAGAGTAACCTATACTTGATCAAATGCAGTTTATGATGAATGGTTAATAAAGACTTACATGTGTTTTTTCTGCACGACAGTCAACCCACTGCCCATTCTTCTTTTTGTGGGTGGCCATGAAGAGCTCATCAGGATTTTGTGGTCGGCCCAATTTCTTCTCCTATAAATAAAGACAAGTTATTCATGAAGCAAGCAGCCATATAAGATCAAACCAATGTACTTTACTAGGCATAATGTTCATGAAACAAGAACAATATGCAAAGTCAAAATGTAGAGCAACATCAAAGATGATTATGCCATGAATCAACACAATATCAAATTAAAAATAACATATACACCGAATTCGAACACGAAATTGTAAGCTTCTAACGATAATAAACATAAGCAAAACCTAACAATAACAGTCCTTCAATATTTTGACGCATATTGTAATTACAAATAGAATACATATCAATTCAAGAGCAACATCATGATGAGCTCTATGTCTTATGGTATGGACCACCCCAATTCTAGTTGATGCTCGATTAGTATTATTTTATCGAGAGAACTTTTTGAATTCTTCAGTTTTCCACCCGTCAAGAAGATATGCATAATACTTTTCACCCAACCAAGACGGCTTTTCCCACTCTTCCTAATCTTACCAAATATATCAACTATTATTTTACCATAAGCTTTATGAAACAAATATCTCATTTTGCCTTCATCACACGGCTCCCACTGAACAAGATCCTAATTAAAGAAATAGGATTAGTTTTGAATAATATAAATAATCTTAAAGTATTCCTTTAAACATCTTAAAGGTAAAAAAAAGAAATTACGTCTTACTTTAAACATCTTAAAGTATTCCTCTCTCTCATCTCTTTTACCATGTCCTTTAAGTTTCAGCTCAATATATCTCATGAAATTTCCACAATAATTTTGTATTAAAACTTTTCTAATAGCTGCAGCAACAACATCTCCTAGAGCTAACATGCAGTATTAAGAAATTGAAAGCTAGTAATTTGAAGTAAGACGTATCTAAAACAACATCTACTGTTTTAAAATGAAGTATATTATACCAAGCATGAATTCCTTTGAAGTAAGACGTGTACTTTGTTGTGCTTCATAAGGTATATTACAAAATATTCTAGCTTTCAAAACAACATCTACTGTTATAAAATGCAGTATACTATACAAGAAATATTCCCCCTAATCTCAACATCATCTACTGTTTTAATTTGGAGCTAATATATATACAAAATATTCTAGCTTTCAAAACAACATCTACTGTTTTGATTTAGAGCTACAAATTTAGACTAAATATTCCCCCTAATCTCCAATTCTTCCCCCATGTATATATAACGTTGATACGAGTATATAATCTAATAATAAATTAATAATAATGCCAAACATGAATATTAGAGGGATAAATCTATTTGAATACTAAATTTCTTACCCATTGTCCATAATGCTAATCATTGGCCTTTGCCCACCAGAAAATGCTTGTTCTGCGACCTCCTCATCCTCCTCATAAACTGTTTGGTCCATTTCCTCATCCTCCACCGCTACCGTGGTGTGATGGATAGTTGGACCTTGCAAAACTTGTTGTGTCACTTCAGGGGTAGGAACAAATGTGCATTCCTCAAAAGTAGGTCGTGATTCGGTTGTCTGAACCAGTGGTGGTGTTGTAGTTGAATGAGGCGGTGGTGGTGCTACAGTTGTACGAGGCAGTGGTGGTGCTACGGTTGTATGAAGAGGTGGTGGTAATGAAGTTGTATAAGGAGGTGGTGGTGCTACAGTTGTATGAGGCGGTGGTGGTGTTGCGGTTGTGTGAGACGATGATGGTGTAGGGGTTGTCCGAATTGGTGGGGCTTGCATGGCATATGTCGTGTCCGACATAATCTATCAACATTGCATTAGCAAGAATGCATCAAAAGATATTAAATTTGAAGAAACCAAATAGTAAAAGTTTTTGTCATCTTACGGTTTCTTGCTTATTGGTGCTCCCTTCTTTGACCCTTCTCTTGTCATTTCAAATTACACCGAGTACGAGCCACAAAACTCTACACAATTTAGGAGAAAATCAATTAGTACATAAAACAATCATAAAACATGTCAGATGCTTGTATTTCATATTTACTTTAAACGGAAATTTAATCACATAAAATTCTAGAAAATACAAAACACATAACATAATTCAATCTTTTTCTTTCATATACAATACAGAAACACACCAAAAACACATACTATGCTAGAATAAAGCAAATAACGCCATTCTAACACATAACTTGTTAGATATAATGATAGGTTTCTTCACCTCTTGTTTAGGAAAAGGGTATAACGATAGATTTCAAACACATATTCTTCTACTAAAACAAACAAACAAAAATTTAGGATAAGAATGTGCAAAACTATAATTATCCAAACCATATATCCAACCTAAACTATATTGAATTAAAACAAATTTTAACAATTTATAATATACTATCCTTTCCAAACCATAAGAATGTCATAAGTTACACACATGAAACTATATAAGGCAAAAAGTTGATGGAAATAACTGATACAAATATATCAGAGATAACATCAATAGAAACAAAATTCACCAAATAAATCTAACCTTTGAACTTCATACCTACAAAATATATCAGAGATAACATCAATAGAAAATGAATTCACCAAATAAATCTAACCTTTGAACTTCATACCTACAAACGCTAAACTACAAATAAACTAAAACTACAACTAATTTACATCAATGTTCTCTCCATCTTGAAACATTGGATCATTTGTCACTAGTACTGGCTCGACCTCTTCAATTAATCCTTCATCGGCTAAACCATATATTTATTCAAACTTTGTAATAGGCACAACTGTTGGCATTTCATCAGATTGATAAGGCATTTCATCCTCGATGCTATCTATTGCCACATAACTCCTTGGTTTTGTGGTGATTGCAATACACCATCCACGCATGTTTTTACACATATTTGGATAGGGGACATAATACACCTGTTTTGCTTCTTGTGCAAGAATGAACGAGTCATATTGACGATATCGTTTATTCATCTTAATGTCAACAATATTGTACTCTTTATTAACTCTTGTGCCACTATTAGTTGTAGGATCAAATCAAGCACAATAAAATAGGGCAATCTTGTTGCTAAAGCCATGATATTCCAATCGAAGGATATGTTGGATGATACCGTAAAAATCATTTCTCCTCCATTTGTAATTCCTTTAACATGTACCCCATAATTAGTAGTCTTTTTTACCATGACTCCATTCTTCAGTGTGGAACTTGTACCCATTAACAAAGTAGATGTGACATGATGTTGCCTTAGGATTATGATCGAGAGCTAATGCCTTCACGTATGGGCTAGGAGTTCCATTTCTCTCATCATTGTCCAAAAAAATATACTTTTAGCCTTAGACATATTACATTGGCAAACTATATAAATGTTAGCAGTACACTAACGTATTCCTTTAGCCATGAAGAAAATTGCTCGTGTATAAGACCAGCAACATATTCCTCATTGATACGATGATATTACATGAATAATCTGACACCGAATATAAACTTTATAAAGTATTTATACACAATGGTTGAGAGAAATTCAGTTGTTTTCTAAAATATACTTACACAAGATACAATTTAACCTCATCACAATTGATTAAGATGTGCATGTGAGCAGATTCCCATTCCTTATCAAGCACCCAATAGTTATGAGGCTTTCCACTAGGACGGACACACTTTCTAAAAACTGAAAGTGTTGGTTGGAGATTCTCATGATATAATCCATGATCGTTTCTTAAACTTGTACTTGGCAACAAACTAACAATATTGAAATAATGAGAGCAAAATAAGTAGTTTCACGATGCAAGTAGGTAGTGCATATTTAACCTTCAACCCTGGCTTTATTTTTCACTTAACGCTTGTACTCTCCCATTAATCTAAGAGTGAAACAGTTAAAAGATGTTATTTCATTAAAATAATTGATCGTACCTGGAGATCAGGATCCGATACGGCTGGCCTCGAGTGTTGTAGAAGGACAGTTGATGAGGAGAGGAGGGGGTGTACCTGCAAGGCACTTCGATGCTGAAGTAAGATACTGAGCAAAGAGTGAGCAAGTACAAGAATTAAGGTCAGAGAATTGAATACCTGACCCTCCCAAATGAGAGGGTTTATATAATGGGCTAAGTAGAAGATTATTGGTCCACACCGTTGGGCGCGGATCGTGGAATCCGTAAAGATAGGTAACGGTCAAAACTAGCCGTCGGAGGACTTCGTCTTGGTCGGTATGACCTTGGTCGACAAGGACCATTATTCTCAATATTGCTTGACGTCGAGTGTTCTGTAGAGCCGGTTTGCCTGGCCCAATTCTGGGAATTGGGCCTGCCCAGAACAGGAGCCCCCCAAGTCGTTGCTCGTGCGGAGGAGCAGTGACTTAGTAATGGTTTCGTGCTCAAGGGTATGCAGTGTGCGGGCCAGGAAGCTATCGCTGACGATCCTCGGTAGGCGAGCAGTCGTTACGTCGCTCGACAAGAGGATATGAAATGAAAAGTTGGCGTATTTGGGAATTCACGCCTATTACTGCTCTGACGGCTAGCCTAGGGGCTAATGCGTAGGTAATAATTGGCTAAGGGTAGGGGTCACACGCGTCTGCACATGTTCCCTTCCCTATAAATAGGATCCTTAGGCTTTATTTTAAGCTTTTTCGTTTCATCTTCTTCTCCGCTGCATTGCCCGCCCATCAACTGATATTCTCAGCCGTCGACCACCGTTTCCAGAATCAATTTCTTCTACAAATGGCTTCCCAAGCTCAAGGTACGGCTTCTTTTTCGTGTTTATGTTAGTCATAGGCTTGATATCTTAGAAATGCATGTGGTTTAGGGTAGATTTTCCGGTAGTTTTAGATTTAAACCAGTAGGTAGGAGAATTTCTGCCACCGTTGTCCATCGGCTATGAACCCTAGTTCGTGGTCGACGCGGGTATTGGTCGACTTTGACTTGGGATCTGATAAGTATTTAGGTTTAGATTCTATTATCTCCGAAGTTGGGCGTTAGCCATCGCCTTGAGCGGTGGTCAGTCGGGGCTATGGCTCGGGACCTTGTTCCTGGGTCGACGTGCGCCCTTTCACTTGTCGAGCGGTGGAAGGGTGGATTTGATATTCTTAATCGAATTCACTGACGCCTTTCCTCTGCTTTTCAGGTGAAAACTCGCTTATGGACCCGCTGGACGTCTCCTCGGAAGAAACATCCTCGGAAGACTCTGGTTCTTCCGCATCGGTTCCCTCCGACTCCGGGAGTTCTTCAGGAGAATCAGACGCGAGCACAATGGAGGAGGGGGCTTCGACAGATTCACCTCGTTGCCCTGAAGAGATAAGGACCTCGCCTGAAGAATGGGTAGTGGAGGACCTGCTCGACAAAGTATCTTCGTTTTCGAGGCCTCGCACGGAGCCGCTGCCCACTGTTGGTGAACCTGCGGATTGAATTGTCACTTGCCCAGGGGATGACGACCGCATATTCTCGGACTTTGGCGGTCGGAAATTTTCTATGTATGAGTACGCAACTTTGGTCCTGGGGGTAACTTTGCCCTTCAGTGACTTGGTTTGCGCTGTGCTCGGGCATTTGGGTGGTTCCCCGTCTCAGCCACACCCCAACTCCTACGCGTTTCTGAAGGCGTTTGAGGTAACGTGCGCCCATCTGGGTGTTGGAGCCATGCTTCCTCTGTTCTTTCGTTTATTTTCGCTACAGCGTCAAGTCGGGCGAGGGACTGACCGGAAGGGATTCGTCTCCTTTAAGCAGGGGACCAATATCTTTAAGGCTCACTCAGAGTCCATCCGGGCTTTTAAGACAGATTACTTCTTGATAAAACCTGCGAGCGCAGAAGCTGTTAGGGCGCTAAGTTTCGTGGGGATAGACACTGACGAGAACGACGAGCTAAGCTTGACGATCAAGGACAGGTGATTCCGAGGAGGCTTTGGCTATTTCCCTTCTCCTGGAGCTACACTCACTACGAGCGGCCGATTAGTAAGTTCGTCCAGGTGGGGTACTCTTTGAACGAGGATGATGCGGCCAGCTTCGAGGCCTTTAGGAAATTAATATCTTCTTTTACCCCGACTCCTTTGTTGGACGGAGAAGGGAAAATAATGCTGGATCAGGACGGGGGAAGCTGTGGAGCGTCCTCTGATTGACGTCACAGACTTGCTGGCGTGTAATACCGGGCAGGAAGTGTCCGAGTTTTTTGGTATTTGTTTTATTTCTGCTTGTTATTATGTCTTGATAATATTCTGTCGTCCGTGACTAGTCTAACTCTCTCCTTAATTTCTTTTTTAGGCTCCCTGTTGAACCCGCTCGACAAGATTAAAGAACGTTTGCGTCAATAGCAGAAGAAGAGGTCACAGGTCGTTCAGACCAAGCTGACTGAGACAAGCGGCTCTGGGTCGGGCCCCCTGGTCCAGGGTTCCCCGAGCGCTTCTATCGGTTCCTTAATGAAAAAGCACAAGTCTGCAGCGACTGTAGACTTGACGGCCAACGCTCCCCCCAAACCGAAGCATGTGCTGCCGCCTTGCTTCGTGAAGCAGAACTTCTTTGAAGGGACGAGCATGGAGGTGGACCGTGCAGACTCCCTGTTTCTCGAGGCGATGGATCGTCCTGCCCGACGAATGTCTTTGGCCCAGGACGCGAGTGCTGTCATGCGGGTCTTGTCAATGGCCTGGCAGACGGCTGAAGGTGAATTGCTCAGGAACTGAGGCTTTGACAAGAATGCTGAAGGAGGGGGAAAACACAGAGACTTTTGTTCGATAACTGTTAAGTTATGCCTACGTATCCTCGCGTGCAATGAGGAAGTCAGAACACCGTAGTTCGACTCAAAGAGACTGAAAATGAATTTTGACTGTGAACTTCTTACTTATCTATGCTCAAGTGTATGACCCGTCTGGCTCGGGTGCTAACTGTCTTGCATTAGACGGAAGAAGCAAGTTCTCGTTTATGAATGAGTGTGATGAGAAAAGAATCCCGAAGGAGACGATTATTGTTTGTTTTTTTGTGTTTTCAGTTTTGTTATTGTTTTTGGTGTTTTTGCATAAGTAAATGCGCTTAAGCCTAAATCAAGGGTTTGTAAACTCATTATATCCTCCCTGATTAGGGATAATGAGCCTACTTAAGTATGAGATAAACATCTCAACTTAATTGCCATGATGATGTAGGATTAAGATCATTAACCTACTTGTGATTAATTAGATGTTTTTGTTTTTTTTTGTTTAGTGTTAAGTAATGAGTTTAATCTCTAATCACAGATTAGTGAGCTCGTTACACCATCCTAATAGAAGGATGATAAATGAGAACACTTAAGCTGAGGAAGATACCTCAACTTAATCCATGGTTAGGGATTAAATTCATTATATAACAAGCATTTATTAAATGGATTTTAATTAAGGGATGGGATTAAGAAGTGATTTTTAAGTTTGTAAGACAACTTGAGGGGGACTTGTCTATTAAACACTAGGGTTAGTCCCTCTTAACCATAAGGAAGAGTTAGAACCCTAATGTAAGGCCCAAGTTACAAGATAAATTCTTGGTGATTATTAATGTGATTTGATTAAGAGGTTTAAACAAATTAAATGTTTAACACTTAGGATTAACGTTATACACTTCATCCTAAGAGAAGGATGCAGGCCTAACCCTAATTCCAAAGTCCTAAAACTTTAAGAGTTTAGTCTCTGATTATTGAGATGAGAAGAGATACTCAAGGAGACTCAAAGGTAAAAAGCTAAGGGGGACTAAACACAACCCTAAACATTATCATGCTTGGATATCCTATGGTTTGTTAGGCTTAGGATAAAGGAAACTTCAAGAAGGCCACCATGGAAGAAGCAGATGAAAGGAGGAGGAAGTAGAAGAATAAGTTACTTACTTCCTAAGAATATGAGTAACTTAAAGGAAGAAAGTTAGAAATATGGAACATAAGTGAATTAGAGACATACAAAATGCATATGAAAGAGATAAGAAAAAGTGAGAGGTGAAGGCAAATCCACCTCCCACAATAACTTACCAAAAGCTCCTGAAAAGTTAGTATGGATGCATAAGACATAAAGCATAAAGAAATGAATTGAAATGAGATGAAATGACCAAAGTCAGAAGTGATTACACAATGCAAATGGCATATGAAATGATGCAAGGTCATACAATGTGCATATGAATGATCATACAAAGATGAGATGTCATGAAAGAATGCTTAGAAGTTTGAAAACACATGGATGTTTATGAAATGAAATGAATGCAAGTCATAGAAAATGAATGAAGAAATGATCAAGAAATGTTCTAACATGTCCTAAGATGTCTAAGATGACATATGAATGCTTGAGATGTCATGGCAAGTTCATGTGATGATGAATATGCAAGGTGAATGCAAATGAACATGAGAAATTAGGGTTACATGGATATGTGAGATGCAAATGAATAAAACAGAAGCACACAACATGATAAAAATTTGAAATAAAGCTCAAACAAACCTTAATCCCATATTAGATCACACCCCCAAAGGAGAAGGTCAGAAGCTAATCCTATTGAAAGTTATTATTTTCCCATGTTTGCTAGGGTTTTTGGGTGATTCAAAAGGAAAAATGCAAATCAATTTGAAAATGCAAGAAAAATTCATGAGGAAAATAACCTAGAAACTAAATGCAATATGCGAAACAATGCAAAAAGAATCAAGTTCAAACTCTTCTTGGTTAGACAGAAATGATTTTTCAAAGTTAAGGTTAAAAATTGTGATTTTAAAGAACCCTAATTCAAAGAAAATTATGAAATTATGATCAAACTTAAAAATAAATTTGTATGAAGAGTTTGAAAATGTTTCTAAATGCATTGGAATGGTTCATGATTTTTTTGGTGATTTTTAGAAACCTAAATGCATTTTTAATTAATTAAAATACTTTAATTAATTAAAAATAACATTTAAATATTTTAAAAATACTTTTTTTATGCAAAAAATAAAATAAAAATCATTTTTAGGTTAAGAAAAATATTTAAAACAGAAATGCAAAGTTTCATATTTTTGTGATGAGTTTTGGTATTTTAAAATAAATATGCAAAAGAAATGAAAATAAAATAAAATAAAATGAAATAAAATGAAAAGTAAACAGATCCTGTGGTCCAGATTCAAACCTAAGGGGATGGGGTTGACTGCGCACGTTTATCAATGGCTAGGATTCAATCTGAGGAAATTAATTTAATTAATCCTAATTAAACTAATTAATCTGAATTAAAGTTAATGAAGCAAATTGGACCACTCATTCACGCGCTAACCCTAAGATCTAAGGGCCTACATTCAAACTGGCTAATTAACCTAATTAAACCCTAAGCATTTTCAGGTGACCGGAGCTAGCTCCGGACATCTTCTCCGACGAACCAAAATCCCAGAAACTCATACAGACATCTAAACTCCTAATTTCTTGCCCAGAATCACTCCTCTAACATCATAGAACATGAATCCACAAAAAAAAAATGATTTATCATGCATAACAAGGCTGAATCGAAGCCAACAAGTTTTAGGTAAAAAAATTCAGAAGCTTCGTACATGCTTATTTCTCAATCATTTTCAAAACAAAACATATCAGAGTGATCAGGGGAACATGAAGATTGATATTTTAACTTAAATAGCAAGTTCTGGAAAAAATGTTCTTGAGGTATACCTGAGATGAAGCTTTGCAGTTTTGAGCTTTCTGGCCTCCTCCCTTGTGCAAATCAACTTCAATAGACCCCCTGAGGATGATGTGAAGCTTAGAACAAGTTTATGATGGCTGTTTTGAAGTGTTTTGTTCTGATAACTCAGAAATCGTATTTCTGATTTGGGGGGTTTCAGGCCATGGGAGTGGGCGCTTTGTGATCTATGGATGATTTTGAGTTGATTGGTGGAAAAATATTTGAAGTTTGAGGCTAGTGCAAGGAGATTCGAAGAAGTGAAGTTCTATGGTGATTTTGTGCAATCTGACTTTTGGGATGATTCAGGCTTCAATGTGTTATGAAATGGGGTCTATGAGGCATGTATGTGAGGTCTTGATTGGTCAGAAGAGTGGTTGTGGCTCAGTTTGATTGGTATGGGAGGTTTTTCTCAAAAGTCAAATTTGTGTACTTGGAGGTATGAGTCATGGCAGAGCTGGCTTTTTGGGGTGTCTGGCCTCAGCAAGATTCATGGAGAGCCATAGAATGAGTTTGATGCAGCTGGCACAAGTGGATGGAAGGATCCAAGGCATTTTGCAAATTTTGAGAGTTTTGGCCCTTTTGAGATTTCTTGAAGATCAAGTCATGAAAACAATGCAAACTTGGGCCAATTCTGATGTTTAGAAGTTTCTTTGACATATTATGATGCATAGAAGTTGATTAGAAGTCATTAGAATGCTTGGCAAGTGAAATTGCAAAATTCCCTCTTTGACATGAACATGAAAATTATGTGATTTTTGCCAACTTTGAAAGGACATATCTTGAGTTCTAGGATGAATTAAGACATGTTCTTGTACTTTTTGAAAAGGGAAAGACCTAATCTACAAATTTCATGTCCAAGAATTTTTTATTTGAAGCATTTTTGGTCATGAAAGAAGAGGTTGAAAATCTTTCCAAAAATGGAAAGTTTGCATTTCAAGTCATTTCCAAAAATGGCAAGTTTGCAATTGGCTCAAAATTCTTCAATCTTGTGAACTTCCAACAAATTCTAAGATCAAATAAAGATAATTGAACTTCAATTTGATGAAAATGATCCTTTGGTTCCCTTGTTGGGGGCCTCAGATGCCCTGATTTTGACTTAACTTGCTCAAGAAGTTACCCATTGATCAAATGACTTCCACAATGAATATCTTCATCAAACTTGGTACACATGATCCTTATAACATATTAAGAACATTAGAAACAAGAATGACCAAAAAATTTGGAGTTAAGGCCTCTGAAACCAAAACCCTAATTTTGGTCATCTGTGTAGTGAAAACCCTAGCTCTGCTTCCAAGCCTTTGCCAATCCTTGTGATTTCTTGACTTCCATGAACTTTGGGGAGCATAATATGATCATAGAACACACATGGACCCTCTTTGATATCTTCAAGACTATTGGGATGGCTCAGATTGATTCTTGGATTGCTCAGATCACAAACCTTAGATGCAGATGAAATGAAACTATGCAGTGAAACAAATATGCAATATGAGATGGTATGCCTAAGCTAATGCAAAAATGAAAGATCAAAATCCATGGTATGATAATAGGTGAGGGAAAATTTGGGGTGTTTATAGCTGCCCCTATTCAAACACGAGTTAGCCGTGCGGGGTGTAAGCGCCTGGCTTAACAGACAAGCAAGATAACTTGTGGTTGAATACCAAAGACAGTCCGAAATTTGCACTCGCTGGTGATAAGAAGAAAATGGGTATAAATTGTAGAAGGTAGTATAGCATGATTATCAAATGAAGGCAATGGAGGACGACCATCGAGCAGAGGATGACTGCTGGGGATAAAGTGGTAAGTAAAGCAATGACGGGGACGACCGACAAGCTGAGGAAATAAAGAAACCGCGACGGGGACGACCATCGGGTAATAAAACTCTCTAGGGATTAAAGTAATGAGAAAAGCAATGATGGGGATGGCCACCAGGCTTTGGAAAGTAAATTCAACAATGATGGGGACGGCCATCGTTTTAAAGAATAAATGAAATAATGATGAGGGACGGTCATCAAAGGTGAGAGACGATCACCTAGCAGGGGATGGCTGCTGAAAATATCACGACATAGGACGAATGTCGGATAGATAAGGTCAAAGATAGGGACGACCATCAGATAAGCATGATGAAGGACGATCATCAAGAGGTGAAGGACGATCACCTAGCAGGGTACAACTGCTCTTGGGGATTATCACGACATAAGACGAATGTCGGATAACAAGATCAACGATGGGGACGGCCATCGGATAAAAATGATGAGGGACGGTCATCAAAAGGTGAAGGACGATCACCTAGCAGGGTACGGCTGCTAAAAATATCACGACATAGGACGAATGCCGGATAGAAGGTTCCAATAATGGGGATTCCACTAGGGAAAAAGGATGAGGGACAGTCATCCAAAGGTGAAGGACGATCATCTGGCAGGGGACGGCTGCTGAAAGTATCACGACATAGGACGAATGTTGAATGGAAGAAAGTTATTTTGTTGATGACTTACTGGGGAACGGTAAACATGGAAGAGTGTTTACGCTTTCAAAAGTAAGAGATATAAGTGTTTGACAGTGTGTATAGATTAAAGATGTGGACGAGCATCCTTAGTACCATGATACAGACGAGTATCGGTAGAAACGAACGCTGACACATGTTCAAAGATGATGATAAGGACGAGTATCAACCGGTTAAGCAAGGAAGACGGACGAGTGTCGAATCTACTGAGGAGTGACACATACAAGATATTTACGAGTATCAAAAGACTTTTGTATAAGTATGTATAAGTATTGATTTGTTGGTGAGGTATGTGCAAGACATGGACGAGTGTTTGACTTGCTGGGGAGGTATGACACGGACGAGTGTCAAAAGAATATGTATAAGTTATGAACAAATATCTGTATTTGAGAGTGCAACGAGGATGCTTTGGCTTTTATCTGCATGGGATATGAGTTTCGTATATTGCTGATGAAATATTGATGGTATTTATAGGTGACTGGCTCGAACCTGGCTTGTGATCATGCAAATGTTTGATTTTTGTCGTAATGCTCCGTATTAGACGGAATGCTACGCTTATTTTGGTGAATATGATGCGAATGATATGATTATGCAAAGGAGAGAAACTGATCTGGGACTCGGATCCTGCGGGGATAAAGGTCTCTGGCTGATCTGTTGGGAGAATAACTCGGTTGGGGGAAGAGATCACTGATGGATCTTTCCGGAGGGGGAACTCTGCTTGGGGAAATAAATCATTGGTAGATCTATCTGGAGGGAGAACTTCATAATGAGGAAGAGGAAGTTCTATCCACTCAGTTGGGGAAGTGTTTCAGGTATTGCTCTTCCGGCGAGACAACTCTATGGGGAATCAGTTCCACCAACTCTGCTGAGGATGAGGGAAAATCTGGAACTCTAGTGGGGGATAGGAATTTCCTTGAACAACTTGTTATAGAAGAGGCTATTAGGCACTGCTCAAGAGGTCCCGCTCGGGGGGGGGGGGGGGGGAGATAACTTCTGGGAAGTAGTTTGCTGGGGATTCACTTCTTGACATGCCCCATGTTGCGAAAGATTGTCCATATTGAATATCTGCAACATGTTAAGACAAAGGAAAGTGCACAAGTGCCCCGAGGTATCCTTACCCGGATTTCGTCATAAGAATTAGATTTACCTGAGAGCAACATATTTCCTGCAAGCATTTGTTAAAATGGCTCATATGTTTTATGCAAGTGTTGTATTATGAACATTGGACATTTTGTAAACGAAACAAAAATGTACAGAACAAAGTGTGACTGAAAACTCTGGTTTTATTAATTTGCGTGCCCTGAATAGGCAAGTATAGTCAAAGAAGCAAATCCCCTGAAAGGAGGAGATTGCTGTAAATTGAGAAAATAAAAATGCTGGCAATGTTGAAGATGACGCTCCAGTGAGCTTCCTTTGCTATGAACTGTATGACCTTGACGCTCTTCTTATCTCGCTTTCTGAAGAAGGTTGATTCTGACTGATACTTTGTCCTTTCGAAGCTTGCCATTTTGTGAGTGATACATACGAATTCAGAATGCAGTTGTTCTCTTATTCCCTGATTTTGCGTGGATCGCCCTTTCGGGTTTTCAATCCACCGGGATACCCATTTTTGCCTGAGCTGTCCAATGCGGCTTTTCAACTCAGCGGGTGTACATTTTTTTGATTTTCCCCTTATTTTTTCCCGAGTCTTTTATTCTGTTTTTTTTACTCGCCGGGATGCCCTATTTTTTCCTGGAGTTACATTCTGTTTTTATGTCCAGCGGGTCATTCTATGCGAAGTATTGTTTAACTGCATCTGAATTCACAGGAGACGCGAAGTCTTCACCATCCATGGTTGCGAGCATCAATGCTCCACCCGAGAAGACTTTGGTTTTCACACAGGGACCTTCATAGTTTGGTGTCCATTTGCCCCTGTGGTCTGTATGAGGAGGAAGGATTCTCTTCAGAAAAAGTTCTCCCACTTGGTATTCCCGAGATCTTACTTTCTGATCGAAGGCTTTCTTCATTCGCTTCTGGTATAACTACCCATGACATATGGCAACTAATATTTTCTCTTCAATCAGATTCAGTTGATTGTACCGAGACCGGACCCACTCTGCTTCATCCAGTTTCACATCCATCATCACCCGTAAGAAGGGTAGCTCAACTTCAACAGGTAGGACAACTTCCATACCGTACACAAGCTGATAAGGTGTTGCCCCAGTAGACATTCTGATTGAGGTTTTGTACCCATGTAAGGCAAATGGTAGCATCTCATACCAATCTTTATAGGTAACTACCATCTTCTGCACAATCTTCTTGATGTTCTTGTTAGCGGCCTCAACATCGCCATTCATCTTTGGCCTGTAAGGAGAAGAGTTGTGATGTTGGATTTTGAAGTCCCGGCACAGTTCTGCCATCACTGTGTTGTTCAAATTGGAGCCATTATCAGTAATGATTCGCTCGGGAACTCCATATCGACAGATGATATCCCTTTTCAGAAATCTGGCTACCACTTGTCTGGTGACGTTTGCATACGAAGCTGCTTCGACCCATTTGGTGAAGAAATCAATGGCCATAAGGATGAATCTGTAACTATTTAAAGTAGTCGGTTCAATCTTTCCAATCATGTCAATGCCCCACATGGCAAAGGGCCAAGGTGAAGACATTACTTTCAAAGGATTTGGAGGCACATGCACTTTATTTGCATAGATCTGGCATTTGTGGCATTTTCTGGCATAGACACAACAGTCCGCATCCATTATGATCCAATAATAACCCGATCTTAACAATTTCTTTGCCATTGCATGTTCTCCGGCATGGGTACCGAAAGAACCTTCGTGCACCTCGTGCATCAGCAGGTCTGCTTCTTTCTTGTCAACACATCTGAGCAGGACCATGTCGAAGTTTCACTTGTATAATGAACCATCAACATTGAGAAAGAAACTATCGGCCAGCCTTCTCTATGTCTTCTTATCATTAGATAATACCCAAGGTGGGTACGTCTGATTCTCCAAGAAGCATTTGATGTCATGGAACCAAGGCTTGTCATCACTAGCAGTGTCCATAGAGAAAACATATGCCGGTTGGTCCAGTCTGGATACCAAAATCCGAGGCACATAATTGGAAGCTTGAAATTTGATCATGGAGAAAATGGTAGCTAAAGCATCTGCAAACTGATTCTCATCTCGAGGGATGTATTCAAGTTTGACTGTTGTGAAGAAAGTCAATAATCTCCTCGTATAGTCACGGTATGGGATCAGATACTCCTGATGAGTGTACCATTTTCCATTAGTCTGGTTGATTACCAAAGCCGAATCTCCGAATACATTCAACGTTTTGATCCTGAGGTCAATGGCTTCCTTAAGTCCCACGATACATGCTTCGTATTCAGCCTCGTTGTTAGTGGAGGCAAAGGTGATTTTTACCGAGAAAGGCATTTGAACTCCTTTAGGTGTAATGAGCACTGCACCAACTCCACGACCATTCATATTGACAGCCCCGTCAAACATCATAGTCCATTCTTCTTCGAGATCAGGCCCTTCAGTGTGAACTGGCTATTCACAATCGTTTGCTTTTAAGTACATGATGTCTTCATCAGGGAATTCAAATCTCATGGGCTGGTAATCATCAATGGGTTGCTCAGCTAGATAGTCAGACAATACACTGCCCTTGATGGCCTTTTAAGACGTGTACTGAATATCATATTCCGTCAAAATCATTTGCCATCAAGCAACCCTTCCGATAAGTGATGGCTTCTCAAATATGTAATTGACGGGGTCCATTTTTAAGATCAACAAAGTAGTGTGAGTCAACATATACTGTCTTAGTCGGCGAGCAGCCCACGCTAAAGCACAACAAGTTTTCTCGAGCAGTGAATAACGTTGTTCACAGTCGGTAAACGTTTTGCTTAGGTAGTATATTGCATACTCTTTTTGATCAGACTCGTCATGCTGGCCCAACACACACCCTATTGACCCTTCTAATACTGTTAGGTACATTATCAGAGGTCTTCCTTCAACTGGAGGCATGAGAATTGGAGGTTCTTGCAGGTACCCCTTGATATTGTCAAAATCCTTCTGACAATCGTCGTTCCACCTGACTGTCTATTCTTTTCTTAATAGTTTGAACAAGGGTTCATAGGTTGCCGTGAGGTGGGATATGAACCTTGATATGTAGTTCAATCTACCTAAGAACCCTCAAACTTCTTTTTCAGTCCTAGGTGCAGGCATTTCCTGAATGGCTTTGACTTTATCGGGATCAACCTCAATTCCCTTTTCACTTACGATAAAGCCCAGCAGCTTAGCAGAACGTACCCCGAATGTGCATTTGTTGGGGTTCAACTTCAGCTGATATTTCCTCATATGCTTGAACAACTTCAGCAGATTCACCAGATGGTCTTCTTCAGTAAGGGACTTGGCAATCATGTCATCCACGTAGCATTCGATTTCTTTGTGGATCATATCGTGGAATAATGTTACCATAGCCCGTTGATACGTTACACCGGCATTCTTTAGTCCAAACGACATTACCTTGTAACAAAATGTGCCCCAAGGTGTGATGAAGGTTGTTTTCTCCATGTCTTCGGGTGACATCTTGATCTGATTGTATCCGGAAAATCCATCCATGAAAGTAAATACCGAGAACTGAGTTGTGTTGTCGACCAATACATCAATGTGAGGTAATGGGAAATCATCCTTCGGGCTAGCTATGTTCAGATCCCGGTAATCCACACACATATGCAATTTTCCATCCTTCTTAGGCACTGGTACAATGTTAGAAACCCACGGTGGGTAACTAGTTACAGCGAGGAAACCGGCGTCCCACTGTTTTTGTACTTCTTCCTTAATCTTCATGGCCATATCTAGGCGAGTATGGCGTAGCTTCTGTTTCACGGGAGGGAAATCTTCTTTCAAGGGTAGCCTGTGCATGACAATATCCGTATCTAGACCTGGCATGTCTTGATAGGACCAAGCAAAGACGTCGACGTATTCCCGAAGCATGCTGATGAGATGTTCTTTTACTGGAGCTTGCAGACTGGCCCCAATCTTCACTTCTTTCAAATCCTCCTCGGTGCCAAGATTAACAGTTTCAATTTCCTCCTGATGAGGAGTAATCACTTTCTCTTCTTGCCTCAACAACTTGGCTAACTCTTCAGGCAACTCATAGTCTTCCTCAACCTCTTCATCTGCTTGATTAATTGGATTGTCGAAGTCATACAAGGTCATAGCAGTGCTGTTGTCGGTGCAATTTGGAGGATAATCTCTGCAAGGGTTGAGATTTGTTCTTTTTAGTGATCAATTTTAATCTTGTTTAGAAAAAGTTTAAATGAAGTTATTATTTTGAAAACATTGCCATTTCATTATTTTGTGCGAAAAATAACAAAAATGAAAAGACAATGAGCGAAAGAGAAAATTGTTTGCAAAAGATGTCCATTGTTCATTGATATTCCATTTGCACAAAATAAAAATATGGCCCTATTACAAAATGAGTCCTGACACCTTGGGCAAGATGCAGTATAATTCTACACACCAGCAACTGCAAATTTTTCTTCTTTCTTTTCCTTTTCTTCCTTAGGAATAGAAAAACCTCATAAACCATTAGGATCTCCCTTTTGTGAATAATAAATAACTTAGGGTTGGTCTTAGTCCCCCTTAGTTTTTTGTCCTTTTCCAATTTGAGTCTTCTTCTCTCATCTTCAAACAAAATCTAAAAGACACTTAACAAAAGATTGAAATAGTCTCTTGCGCATAGCCTTATTCCATGGGGCTCTCATATTCATTCCATCTTGGAATAGTGTGAGCTTGTCTAGCATGATGTACAAGTCTAATCATGAGACTATCATTAGAAGAAAAAACACTCAAAACACTTCTCATACAAGACAATCAACAAAGACATCGTGTCTTCTCTTCTCATTTCCTACTCTTTGCGGACGAATGCGACTTGCTTCGACTGTTCAAACAGCGATACGGTAAACACCTTCGAGTCAGAGCCGGTAACACCTGAGCTAGAGCTATGGTAATGTCATCCTAAGAAAATACAAACAAAGTTCCCGCCTTAGTTAGGCGAACTACGTCGACTCTGATCCTCATTTTCCCAATGAGGTACGTAGGCAACGGGGTAGGGCCCGTTCGAGCACATTCTTTATTTTCCCTACATTTCCCCCATTCTTTCCGATCTCTTTTTCTTATTCCTTTCTCATTTCCATTCCCATTCTAGTTAGCAGTTCATTTATTCAGCAGCATTCTTATTTCTCACCCTTTGAAGCAAACAAATAAGCGTGGATCCCTTCGGGTACGGCGGACGATCTGGGTGTTAATACCTTCCAAGGTCGTAACCGACTCCCGAACCTAGATCTTTGGTTCACAAGGCCTCGTCCTTTCCTTCTTCCCCAGGTTTTTGCAACATTACCTTTCCCGTTCCTTCAGGATAAAAATGTCTGGCTGGCGACTCTACCTTTTTCGCGCCACTTTCGCGTTTGTACTAGGATGAAAATCCCGGGAGCGATAGCTGGTGACTCTGCTGGGGACCGAACCCAGAATCTTTGGTTTCCCTTGTAGAGTCAAT